>JARYHS010011938.1:0-16000 GCA_031002005.1 Vandiemenella viatica
ATTTAACGTCATTTCTCCTCCATATATTTCCTTCCTCCATGGTACAAACTGGGCCAAAGATTTTCCTTAAAATTTTCCTTTCTTGCTTTTCAATATCTTTAATCAATGATCTGCCCCCAATGATCAAAGTTTGCGATGCATATAATGCCTCCGGTTTGATTACAGCGTTATCGTGTCTTATAGTGTGCATTATAGTCGGTGTAATTTATTATTGTATGCTTGTGGAAGATAACTACCATCTCGGAAATGTCGATTTCGTGGTAATTTGTAAAACTGTTGATGCTTCCTGCGGGATCTTAGATATCTATTTTGTCAGTGAAATGGCTGAGACTGGCGTTAGAAAGGATTCTTAAGGTGGCCATACACCAGCGATTCTCAAAGTGTGGTACGCGAACCCTAGGGGTTCGCGAGTTGATCATAGGGGGTTCGCGGCGAGATTTACGTAATGGTGGCAGACTGATTGTATCACGCGTGTGACATGCATCATTTAATACAATGCCTTCAAAGAAATATCGCTCCTTTCACTCGATGTGCCGAATAAGTATTAATAGATAATATGTAAATTTTTGAACGCCAAATATCTTTCAAGGTTCAAATTCTACATTATGCTATATATTTCCATTATTCGGCACCACTCACAATCGTGTTAGGTTTGGTAACAATAGGGGCGGAAAATAATGCCTTAAGAAAGGGCTACAATGGCTTGAAATTACGTAATAATTTGTGACTGACAAAAAGCGCGCGGCATTGTTTAGTATAGTTGTTTCTCAAGTCAGTGGTACTCCGCGCGCGCACTTATTTCGGCCGGCTGAAATAAAGTTGATAAGTAATTTTGATTAAAAAGTAAGTGAAAACATGAACCAGTGGTTAAAAACCGGATCAATACGCGGAAAATGCCCAGATACTCAAAAGTTATCCAGTTCAGAAACATTGAAAACTTCGTTGAGTCAAATTGTGTCTACGTCTACTGAAAGTTCAATTTCGAAAGAAAATACGCGGAAAACAAGTAAACCAGAAGAACACTTCATTCCATCGACAAAGAAAAGAAAATATGATGAAGATTATCTGAAAATTGGATTTGTGTGCAAAGAAGACACCCAGTACCCAGAGCCACAGTGTGTAATATGTTCAGAAGTTCTCGCAAATAGCTCGATGAAGCCATCATTGCTGCGAAGACATTTGGAGACAAAACATCAGCAGTACGTAAACAAATCTTTAGATTTTTTTGTTCGAAAAAAGAGGGAGTTGGAATCTTCAAAAAAAACTGTGACAAATACTGCAACTACCAACGCTGATTATTTACGTGCGTCTTTCCTAGTGGCATACAAAATTGCAAAGACCGGCAAGTCATACAATATTGCTGAGGAATTAATTTTGCCAGCTGCTAAAGATATGGTCAGTTGCGTGCTAGGAGACAAATTAGCAAAATTGCTGGATAAAATACCACTTTCAAATGACACAATCGCAAGGCGCATTCACGACATGGCACTCAATGTTGAAAATCAACTAGCAGAACGACTGCAAAATACTTATTTTGCAATTCAAGTTGACGAATCAACAGATATTACTGGACTGCCGAATGTACTTAGTTTTGTTAGATATGTACACAGAAACATTTCTGAAGAAGATTTTCTGTTATGCAAGAACTTGGAGACTACGACAAAAGGAGAAGATATTTTCAACGTCATCAATGATTTTTTTGAAGAACATGGCATAGACTGGAGAAGGTGTGTTGGTGTTTCGACTGATGGTGCCAAGGCCATGACAGGTAGGATATCTGGACTAATCACTAGAATTAAACATCTTGCTCCTGAAGCCAAAAGTATGCACTGTGCATTGCACAGAGTGACACTGGCGTGCAACAAAATGCCTGATTATTTAAAAACAGTATTGTCAGAGGTCGTAAAGATAATAAATTAATAAAAGCACGTCCGCTCAACTCGAGACTTTTTGCATTATTATGTCGGGACATGGGCAGTGAGTAGGAAGATAATAAGAGTTCAAAAACACCGCCAGGTGGCAGCACGGTCGCGTGACGTCACAGTTGGATGGCGGGAAATTCTAATGGACCAATGGCGGCCAAGGTCGTATGACGTCACACGTTAGTTCCTCAACCTGTCGCTGGGAGGGCAGCATCTCCCAAGGGCTTAATTTCTTTGGGCGCAGATATTCCACTCACCCAGGAGAGTGAAAGCTAGCGGGGGAATTCCGCCGCCCGGGGCGTGTTTACACATGATACGCGTTCTGTTTACTATCCATTAGACGTTGCGACAGGTGTCAACTTGCTCATCCAAGGCATCGGGCGTTTTGGCCTTGCATAACATAGTATCGCGGTTTCCGATAGATGGCGGGGCATGTCTCGATACGCGGTTGTGAAAGCTACAAATATTTCCAGGCATAGGTGCATAGTATCCCGTTTCCCGATAGATGGTGCGGCATGCTTCATTTCTCAACGCGATAGGTATTTAACAAGCTTTTAAGAGAAATATTTCGATGTTTGCGTGAGCGGCTATTGTTTGCTCGGGGAGTCCGACAGGTTACGAAATGGCTCCATTACAGAGCGATACAGCTAGGCCATCCACCATTATGAAAGCATAGCTGGCTGGCGGACAAAGAAATTAGGGCGTCCAACACAGCGTTCGTGTGATTGCAGAATTTTGTACAGAGTCTCAGGCTTGCAGCGTATTAGTGTGTTTCCTGCTATCGATAAGGAATTCAGGTTGTGCCATATGCTCATTGCACTGCAAAACCGCCCCAGCGGGATACATAGAAATATTTCAGCATTCACTTCGGTTCAAGAAGAAATTATTACGAGATGAGAATAATTATTATATGTCAGTTTTCGTAGTACAAATCTAGGAAACATTTTTTATGGTAGCCCAATCACTCGTGTTTTCAAAACGAAAATCGAAAATTTTGTTTTCATTCTGGGTGAACAGACAAACTGCTTGAGTCTTTGTATTTAATTAAAAAAAATAGACCATGTGAAAGCGTAACTTTTACGTTTAAAACGTGATAATGAACCACGGAATGTCTTGGCATAGGTCAAATTCACGTCTATACAATTCAGTTCTGATATTCAAAATTGGCAGAGGGTGCTTTGCACAAAAAATAACTCTGTGCGAATAACAAGAGGAAATAAGGGTCAGTACGGTGGGATTCCAATATAATTAATCGTTAATGATAACTCGGGAATTTCTGTCACACTGCCATTATTTTAATTTATTAAATTATATGCAATGAAACAAAGCGATAATCCAACTAATGTTTTAAACTCAAAGAAGTGATTTCCTAATGTATGTGTCTACAACCTCGATGAACTTTGTGCATTTCTATCCTATTGCTATGACCGAGCGTGGTGGTGTAACGGATAGCGTTCTGGCCTCGCATTCGGGAGGACGGCGGTTCGAATCCCCGTCCGGGCATCCAGATTTGGGTTTTCCATGGTTTCCCCAAATCACTCCAGGTGAATGCCGGGATGCTTCCTTCAAAAAGGCCATGGCCGAATTCCTTCCCATTCCTTGCCCCCATCCTTTCCCGTCTCTAAAGACCACGTTGTTAAAAAGGGACGTTAAACTGTTACAAAAAAAAAACTATTGCTATGGCATTAACTTTCCTACCTATTTTATCTGAAATATGCCCACTAAATTATATTCACATGAATATCATTGCCTAATGCAAAGTTGCAGATGTGAAATCCAGTTTGTGAATGCCGGGTTGCTTCCTTCAAAAGGACATGGCCGAATTCCTTCCCATTCCTTGCTCCCCATCCTTTCCCCGTCTCTAAAGACCACGTTGTTAGAGAGACGTTTAAAAGTTAAAAAAAAATGAAATTATTGTGATAAAGTATAGCAATACCACAATTGGTATAAAATATTTCATTGCACTCGTAATTGTTGCCACCAAGGTCAAACCTTTGTCGTCTGTCTATCCAGACCAATCTAGGTATCAATTCTGTTATGCTTTCGTAAGCAATCACAAATTGAGTGTCCTTAGCTGTACTTTGTCTAAAATTCCAATCAATCCCTTGTGACACATCAGTGATTGACTAGAAACAGAGAGATATACCCACCTTTAACTGTATTTTACAGCACAGCACGTATGTTCCAGGAACGAAATACGTCTGTTAATCTTACTAATTTCACCCCTGTCGAATCGAAGTACGCCAGTCCTATGTGATAAAAATCGAGTCACGCTAAAGCAGTGCTTTCGCAAAGTCTTCTGCTAATCAGTAGCCAGGTACCAAAATGTTCATTTAAGGTGGTTCTACTGCAGTTTTCAGGGAAATTCTCCCCTTTTCCAGGAAATTATTTTTCAATAAATCAGGGGGACGAAATACGTCTGTTAATCTTAATAATTTCACCCCTGTGGAATCGAAGTACGCCAGTCCTATGTGACAAAAATCGAGTTGGTGTAAGGCAGTTCTAAGCACAGAACATGCTGATTCGTCATAGAATGGCTGTGGCCAAGGTTGAGATATCGAAAATTTACCCACTCCCTTATAGAAGAAATCCAGTGTCAGCTTCTACTGATATTCTATTCCTAATTCTTTCACCAAGATCCACCCCTAGCCTCATCACCAACATACGCCCAGCACTTCCCCAAACTTCATTCTGTTTCCAATGATTCCCAATCCAACTTCTGAACAGTTACTGACAGGGTTACCTTTTGTTCGTGTGTTAAAGTAAACCAAAAATTCGCAAAGTCTTCTCCTAATCATTAACAGGGATTCCAGCTACCAAAATGTTCACTTAAGGTGGTTCTACTGCAGTTTTCCAAGAAAATTCTCCAGGAAAATATTTTTCAACCAATCAGGTGTCAGCAGAGTTCTCCATTCGGTTTAAATGTTCCCATCTGACGCCAAACTTCGGATTCAGGACCAAGTGTGACATTTGACTGTAATTGCATGCTTTGTTCAAGTAACCACGA
The DNA here is from genome assembly GCA_031002005.1 of Vandiemenella viatica. Lineage (NCBI taxonomy): Eukaryota > Metazoa > Arthropoda > Insecta > Orthoptera > Morabidae > Vandiemenella > Vandiemenella viatica. The sequence continues at coordinate 4,930 of JARYHS010011938.1, forward strand.
TAAAGTTACCATAATGCTCTTAGCTAACTGATAGTTTCATGGTCATCAAACAGGCATCATAACCCACATTTTCATAGAAGATCCCCACACATCGACAAGTATCCAAAGGTGCAGACACTAGTTCTATTGCGCCGAAGATAGCACCCACGCTTGAACTGTCGTAAATTGTTAGGTCAAAGTGGGTGTTTGGATATTTTATCCATTCAGGCCTAATCATCTGAAGTCTAATGCCAGATTGTGGTCATTGCCAACTTAGGCTCCATACACCACTCAGAATTATTTCGCCAATATCCATTCTAACAGCATTATACACCACATACAGCCCCTGACACTCTTCCAATGACATCCAGTCCAGTTCCTTTATTAAGGCACTTGTTGAATATTTTCCACTAATAAATCTAGCTGCTATATTTTGCACCTTGCATTTGATGTACAAAAAATGTGGTCTCCATACTACACTTATATATACAAGAAATGGTCTGACTGTGGGTTTGTACCCAAGTCCTTCGCTTCTCTGGTACATCCCCTCATCACCCTCTCTGTTAAATGATTTTTATGTAGTGAAAAACGTGAGAAACACAATTCGTATGCCAACACAAACGGCAGTAAACTGTAAAGAGTACAGTGAAATGGGAGATTGCCAAAGCCCTGAAGCAATGGTTAGAAGCACACGTTGATGGTGAGCATAATTCTATAACCATATATTTTAGACTCAAATTAACAGAGGAAGTAGACACACGCACACACTTGTACATGCATACAGCGAGGTCGACAGAACTAACAGCAAGCATCATGGAAACGATGAAGTGTGGCAGAATTGTCGTTACCACTGATTAACTGGGCAGAACTATCGTTAAAAAAAATCATCAGACAGACGAGTTTAAGTCAGGTATCACAATACTTACACTTACATGCACAAAGAGAGACGCAGATATACATGTACAAGTCTACAGAAAGTTCAGGACAACTACCGGCACCAATCCATGGAAACAAAAAAGTGGTGTAGTACTTTCTTGCCCCATGACTGGCTGAAAAACAGAACTCTCCTTACATATCATCTGCCTGGCGAGATAGAGGGTGTGCAAAAGATGGCATGTTTTCACCATACACCTAAGTATTTACATCATAAATAGTGTTCATCACACACAATTGATTACATTTACCATCAATACGTTTCCCCCACACTGCAACCCTATCTGCCATTCATTAAGAGTGCCCCAGGTACCATGAGTTACAATAGACATTTGACTATCAGCAGATACCAGAACCCCTCATATTCATACTAGGTCTCAACCACAAATCCATACGTATCCATGCACAAGCTCAAAGAAACAGGAACAGCAAATCATACATCCAGATAAATGAGTTTAAGGAAGGTATCACCATACTTACGCACACAGACACATATATCCATGCCTACAGCGAGCTCAACACAACAACCAGCCCAATCATGGAAAAGAAAAAGTGGGACAGAACCCCCATGGCTCATAACTGACCAAAAAATCATGAGTAACATATGTTCCAGGTACCATACTCTTCACATCAACATCATCTAATTTATCTCACACAACAGACCTCACTACCATCCAGTATCATGTGTGCTAGGTACAAAACTGTTCACATTAGCACCACCACATCTATCCCACACCTTAACCCTTACTGCCATTCAGTAACATTTACCCCAGGTACCACGAGTAGCAGTAGACATCTGGTCATCAGACAGATATCATAACTCCCATATTCATACTAGGTCTCAACCAAAAATCTGTACGTCACCTCACACAAGCAAGGTATCACCACATTTACGAAAAAAACACACAGAGATAGAGACGCATACACACGTTCATTTCCAGGCCTACAGCGATCTCGACTCAACAACTAGCCCAATCATGGCAACGAAAAAGTGGAACAGAACACGCATGACTGGCCAAAAATCATAGAAAGACACACATAAACACATACATACACACTAACATGTCAATGCATTCAAACAGTTCCATTCATCACCACACATAACTGGAGGAAAAACTGAAGAGTTACAGGATGTGTGAAGTTTGAAATCACAGCCACATCTCTCCCACACCGCAACCCTTTCTGTCATTTAGTAACATGTGACCCAGGTACCATGAGTTACAATAGACACTTGTCTATCAGACAGATATCATAACCTCCATATTCATACTAGGTCTCACCCACAAACCCATACGTCTCCACACAAGCACAAACATATGGGAGGAACAGCAATTCATACGTCCAGATAAATGAGTTTAAGGAAGGTATCACCATACTTACGCACACAGACACATATATCCATGCCTACAGCGAGCTCAACACAACAACGAGCCCAATCATGGAAAAGAAAAAGTGGGACAGAACCCCCATGGCTCAAGACTGACGAAAAAAATCATCATTAACATGTGTTCCAAGTAACAAACTCCTCACATCAAAATCATATCATTTAACTCACACTACAGACCTCTCTGCCATTCAGTATCGTTGGTAATATGTACAAATCTGTTCACATGATCAGCACCACCTCTATCCCACGCCACAAGCCTTTTCCTGCTATTCAGTAATATTTGCCCCACGTACCACGAGTATCAGTAGTCACATGGTCATCAGACAAATATCATAACTCCCATACTCATACTAGACCTCACACACAAACATAACTGACCAAAAAAACCATCAGACAGACGTTAGAGTGTGTGCAAAGGATGACATGTTTTTGCCATACACCTCAGTACTTATCACATATCAATTAATTACATCAACACATAGGTAGCCAGTCATTGTGAAATCTCAAAGTCGAATATAATCCTATCGTGATAGACACACAGCCACATAGAAAGACACACACTCACATGTCAATGCATACAAACAGATGACTGAACACCCTAGGTCGAGACTGAATAGTTACAGGATGTGCGAATATATTTCATTTCTTTGCCACAAACCTCCCGGTGCTTCATCATACCCAAATGATTACATCTACATAGGTGGCCACTGATGGAAACATCTCAAGTTAGACTCCCTAGCACCATAATTACACACATAACCACACAGGAACAAGTACCACACACATATGTCCCATGCATATACCACAATTTCATAAGTTACCACATTCACATACAAGTAACTGCAGGAAAGGGACCCGACACACGACGTTCCACACTAAGGTGTTAACATGATAGGCAGATGATAGCATGTCTTTACAATACATCTCAGTGCTCACCACACATACTTGATTTTTTAATGTGCCTCAGTATAGCTGTGCGGCTTGGAACTAAGCTCTTGCAATTGTTTTGGCCAAAGGTCCATTTGTTATAGCGAGCTCATCCAAAGACAAATTTTGGTGAACCTGCCCGGGCGGGCGCGGCGGGAGGTGGCCACCCTTCCTCACAGCGGACGCGTACATCATGTAGGTCGGTATACCGGCGCATATACCGCTTACTAGCGCAATGAAATTCCGGTCTTCAGTCCGGTCCTAAAAATGCGGTTACCGGTAATAGGTCCCGGTCGGGAAACTCCGGTCTTCAGTCCGGTCCTGCGGTTACCGGTAATAGGTCCGGGTCGGGAAACTCCGGTAAACCAACGCGGTCCGCGCTTTTAGACCGGCGAATTGCGGTATTTCGGTCCGCAGTGGGGAAGGGTGGCCACCTCCCGCCGCGCCCGGGGCAGGTTCCCAAAATTTGTCTTTGATGAGCTGCTATTAACAAATGACCTTTGGCCAAAACATTGCCAAGAGCTTAGTTCCAGCCACCAGCTATACTGATGGCACATTAAAAATCAAGTATGTGTGGTGAGCACTGAGGTGTATTGAAAGACATACTATCATCTGCCTATCATGTAACACCTTAGTGTGGACGTCGTGTGTCGGGTCCCTTTCCTGCAGTTACTTGTATGTATGTGGTAACTTATGAAATTGTGGTATATGCATGGTATGTGTGTGCGTGTTCCTGTGTGGTTATGTGTGTAATTATGGTGGTAGGAGTCTACTTGAGATTTTTCCATCAGTGGCCACCTATGTAGATGTAATCATTTGGGTATGATGAGCACCGAGGTTTGTGGCAAAGAAATGAAATATTTCGCACATCCTGTAGCTATTCAGTCTGGACCTAGGGTGTTCAGTCCTTTTCCTCCAGTTACGTGTATGTGTGTGGTGATGTATGGTAACTGTGTGTATGCATGGACATGTGATTGTGTGTCTTTCTATGTGGCTGTGTGTCTATCCGATAGGATTATATTCGACTTTGAGATTTCACAATGACTGGCTACCTATGTGTTGATGTAATTAATTGATAATGTGATAAGTACTGAGGTGTATGGCAAAAACATGTCATCCATTGCACACACTCTAACGTCTGTCTGATGGTTTTTTGGTCAGTTATGTTTGTGTGTGAGGTCTAGTATGAGTATGGGAGTTATGATATTTGTCTGATGACCATGTGCCTACTGATACTCGTGGTACGTCGGCAAATATTACTGAACAGCAGAAAAGGCTTGTGGCGTGGGATAGAGGTGGTGAACAGCTTTGTACATATTACCAACGATACTGAATGGCAGAGAGGTCTGTAGTGTGAGTTAAATGATATGATTTTGATGTGAGGAGTTTGTTACTTGGAACACATGTTAATGATGATTTTTTTTGTCAGTCTTGAGCCATGGGGGTTCTGTCCCACTTTTTCTTTTCCATGATGGGCTCGTTGTTGTGTTGAGCTCGCTGTAGGCATGGATATATGTGTCTGTGTGCGTAAGTATGGTGATACCTTCCTTAAACTCATTTATCTGGACGTATGAATTGCTGTTCCTCCCATATGTTTGTGCTTGTGTGGAGACGTATGGGTTTGTGGGTGAGACCTAGTATGAATATGGAGGTTATGATATCTGTCTGATAGACAAGTGTCTATTGTAACTCATGGTACCTGGGTCACATGTTACTAAATGACAGAAAGGGTTGCGGTGTGGGAGAGATGTGGCTGTGATTTCAAACTTCACACATCCTGTAACTCTTCAGTTTTCCTCCAGTTATGTGTGGTGATGAATGGAATGTTGAATGCATTGACATGTTAGTGTGTATGTATGTGTGTCTTTCTATGATTTTTGGCCAGTCATGGGTGTTCTGTTCCACTTTTTCGTTGCCATGATTGGGCTAGTTGTTGAGTCGAGATCGCTGTAGGCATGGAAATGTACGTGTGTATGCGTCTCTATCTCTGTGTGTTTTTTGCGTAAATGTGGGATACATCCTTTATCGTTGTCCTGCACTATGCTTGTGTGAGGTGACGTATGGATTTGTGGTTGAGACCTAGTATGAATATGAGGGGTTCTGGTATCTGCTGATAGTCAAATGTCTATTGTAACTCATGGTACCTGGGGCACTCTTAATGAATGGCAGATAGGGTTGCAGTGTGGGGGAAACGTATTGATGGTAAATGTAATCAATTGTGTGTGATGAACACTATTTATGATGTAAATACTTAGGTGTATGGTGAAAACATGCCATCTTTTGCACACCCTCTATCTCGCCAGGCAGATGATATGTAAGGAGAGTTCTGTTTTTCAGCCAGTCATGGGGGCAAGAAAGTACTACACCACTTTTTTTGTTTCCATGGTTGGTGCAGGTAGTTGTCCTGAACTTTCTGTAGACTTGTACATGTATATCTGCGTCTCTCTTTGTGCATGTAAGTGTAAGTATTGTGATACCTGACTTAAACTCGTCTGTCTGATGATTTTTTTTAACGATAGTTCTGCCCAGTTAATCAGTGGTAACGACAATTCTGCTCCACTTCATCGTTTCCATGATGCTTGCTGTTAGTTCTGTCGACCTCGCTGTATGCATGTACAAGTGTGTGCGTGTGTCTACTTCCTCTGTTAATTTGAGTCTAAAATATATGGTTATAGAATTATGCTCACCATCAACGTGTGCTTCTAACCATTGCTTCAGGGCTTTGGCAATCTCCCATTTCACTGTACTCTTTACAGTTTACTGCCGTTTGTGTTGGCATACGAATTGTGTTTCTCACGTTTTTCACTACATAAAAATCATTTAACAGAGGGGGTGATGAGGGGATGTACCAGAGAAGCGAAGGACTTGGGTACAAACCCACAGTCAGACCATTTCTTGTATATATAAGTGTAGTATGGAGACCACATTTTTTGTACATCAAATGCAAGGTGCAAAATATAGCAGCTAGATTTATTAGTGGAAAATAGTCAACAAGTGCCTTAATAAAGGAACTGGACTGGATGTCATTGGAAGAGTGTCAGGGGCTGTATGTGGTGTATAATGCTGTTAGAATGGATATTGGCGAAATAATTCTGAGTGGTGTATGGAGCCTAAGTTGGCAATGACCACAATCTGGCATTAGACTTTAGATGATTAGGCCTGAATGGATAAAATATACAAACACCCACTTTGACCTAACAATTTACGACAGTTCAAGCGTGGGTGCTATCTTCGGCGCAATAGAACTAGTGTCTGCACCTTTGGATACTTGTCGATGTGTGGGGATCTTCTATGAAAATGTGGGTTATGATGCCTGTTTGATGACCATGAAACTATCAGTTAGCTAAGAGCATTATGGTAACTTTATCGTGGTTACTTGAACAAAGCATGCAATTACAGTCAAATGTCACACTTGGTCCTGAATCCGAAGTTTGGCGTCAGATGGGAACATTTAAACCGAATGGAGAACTCTGCTGACACCTGATTGGTTGAAAAATATTTTCCTGGAGAATTTTCTTGGAAAACTGCAGTAGAACCACCTTAAGTGAACATTTTGGTAGCTGGAATCCCTGTTAATGATTAGGAGAAGACTTTGCGAATTTTTGGTTTACTTTAACACACGAACAAAAGGTAACCCTGTCAGTAACTGTTCAGAAGTTGGATTGGGAATCATTGGAAACAGAATGAAGTTTGGGGAAGTGCTGGGCGTATGTTGGTGATGAGGCTAGGGGTGGATCTTGGTGAAAGAATTAGGAATAGAATATCAGTAGAAGCTGACACTGGATTTCTTCTATAAGGGAGTGGGTAAATTTTCGATATCTCAACCTTGGCCACAGCCATTCTATGACGAATCAGCATGTTCTGTGCTTAGAACTGCCTTACACCAACTCGATTTTTGTCACATAGGACTGGCGTACTTCGATTCCACAGGGGTGAAATTATTAAGATTAACAGACGTATTTCGTCCCCCTGATTTATTGAAAAATAATTTCCTGGAAAAGGGGAGAATTTCCCTGAAAACTGCAGTAGAACCACCTTAAATGAACATTTTGGTACCTGGCTACTGATTAGCAGAAGACTTTGCGAAAGCACTGCTTTAGCGTGACTCGATTTTTATCACATAGGACTGGCGTACTTCGATTCGACAGGGATGAAATTAGTAAGATTAACAGACATATTTCGTTCCTGGAACGTACGTGCTGTGCTGTAAAATACAGTTAAAGGTGGGTATATCTCTCTGTTTCTAGTCAATCACTGATGTGTCACAAGGGATTGATTGGAATTTTAGACAAAGTACAGCTAAGGACACTCAATTTGTGAATGCTTACGAAAGCATAACAGAATTGATACCTAGATTGGTCTGGATAGACAGACGACAAAGGTTTGACCTTGGTGGCAACAATTACGAGTGCAATGAAATATTTTATACCAATTGTGGTATTGCTATACTTTATCACAATAATTTCATTTTTTTTTAACTTTTAAACGTCTCTCTAACAACGTGGTCTTTAGAGACGGGGAAAGGATGGGGAGCAAGGAATGGGAAGGAATTCGGCCATGTCCTTTTGAAGGAAGCAACCCGGCATTCACAAACTGGATTTCACATCTGCAACTTTGCATTAGGCAATGATATTCATGTGAATATAATTTAGTGGGCATATTTCAGATAAAATAGGTAGGAAAGTTAATGCCATAGCAATAGTTTTTTTTTTGTAACAGTTTAACGTCCCTTTTTAACAACGTGGTCTTTAGAGACGGGAAAGGATGGGGGCAAGGAATGGGAAGGAATTCGGCCATGGCCTTTTTGAAGGAAGCATCCCGGCATTCACCTGGAGTGATTTGGGGAAACCATGGAAAACCCAAATCTGGATGCCCGGACGGGGATTCGAACCGCCGTCCTCCCGAATGCGAGGCCAGAACGCTATCCGTTACACCACCACGCTCGGTCATAGCAATAGGATAGAAATGCACAAAGTTCATCGAGGTTGTAGACACATACATTAGGAAATCACTTCTTTGAGTTTAAAACATTAGTTGGATTATCGCTTTGTTTCATTGCATATAATTTAATAAATTAAAATAATGGCAGTGTGACAGAAATTCCCGAGTTATCATTAACGATTAATTATATTGGAATCCCACCGTACTGACCCTTATTTCCTCTTGTTATTCGCACAGAGTTATTTTTTGTGCAAAGCACCCTCTGCCAATTTTGAATATCAGAACTGAATTGTATAGACGTGAATTTGACCTATGCCAAGACATTCCGTGGTTCATTATCACGTTTTAAACGTAAAAGTTACGCTTTCACATGGTCTATTTTTTTTAATTAAATACAAAGACTCAAGCAGTTTGTCTGTTCACCCAGAATGAAAACAAAATTTTCGATTTTCGTTTTGAAAACACGAGTGATTGGGCTACCATAAAAAATGTTTCCTAGATTTGTACTACGAAAACTGACATATAATAATTATTCTCATCTCGTAATAATTTCTTCTTGAACCGAAGTGAATGCTGAAATATTTCTATGTATCCCGCTGGGGCGGTTTTGCAGTGCAATGAGCATATGGCACAACCTGAATTCCTTATCGATAGCAGGAAACACACTAATACGCTGCAAGCCTGAGACTCTGTACAAAATTCTGCAATCACACGAACGCTGTGTTGGACGCCCTACTTTCTCCGCCAGCCAGCTATGCTTTCATAATGGTGGATGGCGAACACACACCAGCCAAGCTGTATCGCTCTGTAATGGAGCCATTTCGTAACCTGTCGGACTCCCCGAGCAAACAATAGCCGCTCACGCAAACATCGAAATATTTCTCTTAAAAGCTTGTTAAATACCTATCGCGTTGAGAAATGAAGCATGCCGCACCATCTATCGGGAAACGGGATACTATGCACCTATGCCTGGAAATATTTGTAGCTTTCACAACCGCGTATCGAGACATGCCCCGCCATCTATCGGAAACCGCGATACTATGTTATGCAAGGCCAAAACGCCCGATGCCTTGGATGAGCAAGTTGACACCTGTCGCAACGTCTAATGGATAGTAAACAGAGCGCGTATCATGTGTAAACACGCCCCGGGCTTCGGAATTCCCCCGCTAGCTTTCACTCTCCTGGGTGAGTGGAATATCTGCGCCCAAAGAAATTAAGCCCTTGGGAGATGCTGCCATCTCCCAGCGGCCGGTTGAGGAACTAACGTGTGACGTCATACGACCTTGGCCGCCATTGGTCCATTAGAATTTCCCGCCATCCAACTGTGACGTCACGCGACCGTGCTGGCCACCTGGCGGTGTTTTTGAACTCTTATTATCTTCCTACTGACACACAAAGCACTTGTAATATGTCACCCCCCAAAATATGAGTTTTTCTATATGATTGTAAATTTTATGACAATATGTCAAATAATTATAGCTAAAGTCGATTTGTGAAAACGCTTCAGTCATTTATAATAATCCTGTGATTAACAGAGGCAAATTTTCCGGGTTTAGCCGTAGAATAGGCGCCAAGATGGACAAATTCTTTTTCCCCCCCCCCCCCCCCCCCCCGAAACGAAACTTCAGTGACTTGAAACATCGCCACGACAGTTGGTAAACCTTTGCAGGCAACGGATGTGGTGATGACAGCTGTAGTATACAACCAAAGGAATTAATTTGCTCTATTACAAACATTTATGTGGCGTATGTATAGCTATTTTTTAAATAATTCAATCTTAGTTGTTAATTGGTATTTATAAGACTCATTCTTATATCATATTGTATTAAAAAATAGTCAATTAACCCATTACGTCCCATAACTCCAAAACGTTCCGTCATTCGGATTCCACGTTGAACAGTAGGACCAGTCTATGGTTGACAAGCATACTTTATTACAATCGTACATTATTTTTGGTCGGTATACTTTACCCTAACCATAAATTATGCGGAAATACTTTATTTTTGACAAAATATACAAATTATAGAACGGAATTCCTTTGTTAATTTACTTATAAATATAGATTTAGGATGTAGTACTATCTGTAGCATTATTAAAGGAACAATAAGTATTTGTTGAATGTGTCAAAAAGCGATGAAAATGTATGTTCAAACGTAAACAAAAAACTTACTTTTTTACAGTATTTTTGATATCCAAAACACAAATGTATTATTCTTTATCCAAGATAAAGTGGCAACCCTAACCGTAGTCTAGCCAAGTGAAACACTGTCAGCAGGTCGTAATACCATACAAAATTAGTCCTTACACTTTCTACCCCGTATTTACAAATGAAATTAAGCTTTTGTCTCTTTTCATTTACAACTACATAAATAAGTTAAGCGTACATTTAAAAAAAAATTAAGTCGACGAAGTCGTGGGCAAGGAATGCGGAGAAAATAGACCATAACCTTTTTATAAAAACAACCCTGCATTTTCCTGGAGTTACGTCGAGAAGCCATAGGAAACATAAATCTTGATGATCGGCTCGAATATTGAACCCGCATTTTGCGCGAATGGCAAGACAGCAAACTGTGGCAGAATTTAGTGAAGGAGATCTGGAATCGAATCGACTTCTCTAGAGACGGTGCCCAGTTGGATTTTCGAGGTAATCCCCAAAGCAGCCTTACCATGTGGTGTTGCATTTCGTCTGTGTGTGTTGGGGGAGGGAAGCCATCCAGACACCCCAGTCTCGACAGATGGTGCGGGGGATCAGTGCCAAGGGTAGGGTGTCCCCGAAAAGTAGCCACCCTCCAACCAACCGCAATGGAGCTACTTAAACCTCACTTAACTCTAACGCTAGATACTAGGTATCAGCACATGATTCGGTTGTATAAAGAGTGGAATATGTTCTAATAAGCCGGGGAG
>JARYHS010011943.1:0-11013 GCA_031002005.1 Vandiemenella viatica
TACAGCTTATTCTCAAACTTGCAGTTATCAAAAAAGGAACTGTAACACGACTGGAAAGAGGTCTTGCATTGAACAGTGAGTAGGGTATGGATTACAGCAGAGATTCAGACACACAGTCATCCAAGAATACGAACTGTAGCACGTCTGCAACTCAGACTTGCAGTGAAGATAGTGTAGGGTCTGGAGGGCAGCTGCAACTCAGACTGAATGGCGTCCAGAATAAGAACTTGAGCATAACTGCCACTAAGTCTTGCAGTGAACATAGAATAGGGTCTGGATTACAGCTGCAACTCAGACTTGCAGTCATCCTTTGAAAAGAAACTGTAGCACGAATACAAATAAGACTTGCAGTGAACGCTGACTATGGTCTGTAGTATAGTTGCAACTCAAACTAGCAATAATCACAGATAAAGTACCGATTGAAAAAATGACTTGCAGTGAACAGAGACAAGTCTCTGGAGGGCAGTTGCAACTCAGTCTTGCAGTTATCCAAGGAATGGGACTGTAGCGCTATTTCATGTATGTCTTGCTGTGAACAGAGACTAGGGTCTCCAGTACAGCAGCAACTCAGGGTTGCAGTCATCCTACAAACGGAACCGTATAACGATTGTAAATATGACTTGCAGTGAACAGAGTTTAGGTACTCAATTACAGATGCAACTCAGACTTGTAGTCTTTCAAGAAAAGGAACTGTCTCTCGACTGGACATAACACTTTCTGTGAACGGAGACTAGGGTCTGGAATAGAGCTGCATCTCAGACTTGCATTTATCCAAGAAAAGGAACAATAGCACGATTGCAAGTAAGAGTTGCAGTTAACAGAGAGGGGGGTCTGGATTACAGATGCCACTCAGAATTGCAGTCATCGAAGAAAAGGAACTGTAGCACGATTGCAAATAAGTCTTGCAGTGATTAGAGTGTAGGGTCTGAAATACAGCTGCCACTCAGACTTCCTCTTATCATAGAAAAGGAACTGTAGCAAGACTTCAAAGAAAACTAGCATTGAACAGAGTCTAGAGTCTGCAGGGCAGCTATAAATAAGTCTTGCAGTCATCCAAGAAAATGAACTGTTGCACGACTCGAAATCAGACTAGCAGTGAATAGATTCAAGGGTTGGATTGCAACTGCATCTCAGACAAGCAGTCATGCAAGGAAAGCAACTTCAGTACGACTGCAAATAAGACTTGCAGTGAATTGAGAATAGGGTGTCAATTACATCTGCAATTCAGACTTGCAGTCGTCCATGAAACGGAACTGTAGCACGATTGCAAATAAGTCTTGCAGTGAACAGATTCTATGGTCTGGATTACAGGTTCAACTTATAATTGCAGTCGCACAAGAATAGGAACAATAGCACGATTGCAAATAAGTCTTACAGTGAAAGGGACTAGGTTCTGGATTACAGCTGCCTCTCAGGCTTGCAGTTATCTCAGAAAAGCAACTATAGCACGACTTCAAATAAGTCATGCAACGAACAGAGTCTAGGGTCTGGAAGACAGCTGCAACTAATTCCTGCAGTCATCCAAGAAAATGAACTGAAGCACGACTGCAAATCAGACTTGTAGTAAACATAGTAAACTTACAATCATCCAAGGAAAGTAACAGAAGCATGATTGCAAATAGGACTTGCATTGAACAGAGACTAGGGTCTTGATTGCCGCTGCAACTCAGACATGCAGTCATGCAAAGAAAGCCACTGCAGTACGACTGCAAATAAGACTTGCAGTGAACAGAGTAAAGGGTCTCGATGACAGTTTCAACTGAGACTGGCAGGCATCCAAGAAAACGATCTGGAGCATGACTGCACCTGAGACTTGCAGTGATCATTGACTAGCTTCTGGACTACAGCTTATTCTCAAACTTGCAGTTGTCAAAAAAATAAAAAAATTTGGAAATGTAACACTACTGGAATGAGGTCTTGCATTGAACAGTGACTAGGGTATGGATTACAGCAGAGATTCAGACATACAGTCATCCAAGAATACGGACTGTAGCACGTCTGCAACTCAGACTTGCAGTGAAGATAGTATAGGGTCTGGAGGGCAGCTGCAACTCAGACTGAAAGGCATCCAGAATAAGAACTGGAGCATAACTGCAACTAAGTCATGCAGTGAACATAGAATAGGGTCTGGATTACAGCTACAACTCAGACTTGCAGTCACCCTTTGAAAAGAAACTGTAGCACGAATACAAATAAGACTTGCAGTGAACGATGACTATGGTCTGTAGTATAGTTGCAACTCAGACTAGCAATCATCACAGATAAAGTACCGATTGAAAAAATGACTTGCAGTGAACAGAGACAAGTCTCTGGAGGGCAGTTGCAACTCAGTCTTGCAGTCATCCAAGGAATGGGACTGTAGCGCTATTTCATGTATGTCTTGCTGTGAACAGTGACTAGGGTCTCCAGTACAGCTGGAATTCAGACTTGCAGTCATCCAAGAAAAGGAACTGTATCACGATTACAAATGAGACCTGCAGTAAACAGTGACTAGGGTCTGGATTACAGCTGCAACTCAGACTTGCAGTCATCCAAGGAAAGAACCTATAGCACGACAACAAATAAGTCTTGAAGTGATCAGAGGCAAGCGTCTTGTAGGCTGTTGTAACGCAGCCTTGCAGTCACCAATGAAAAGAACTAAAACATATCTGCAAATTAGACTTGCAGTCAACAGTGACTAAGCCCTTGAGTACAGACTTCCAGTCAGCCATGAACTATAACTGTTGCACGACTGCAAACAAGACTTGCAGTGAACAGAATCTATGGCCTGGAGGGTAGCTGCATCTCAGACTTTCAATCATATCTGAAAATATACTATAGCACGAATGAAAATGTGACTTGCAGTGAACAGAGACTAGGGTCTATATTACCGCTTTAACTCATGACAAGCAGTCATCCAAGGAATGGTTCCGGGGCACGACTGCAAATAAGACTAGCAGTCATCAGAGTCTGGGGTCTGGAGGGCAGTTGAAACTCAGACTTGCAGTCATTCAAGAAATGGAACTGTTGCGTGATTGCATATATGTCTTGTATTGAATAGTGACCAGGGTCTGCAGTACAGCTGGAATTCAGACATGTAGTCATCAAAGTATAGCACGACGTCAACTCAGACTTGCCATGAACATATTCTATGGTCTGGAGGGCAGCTGCAACTCAGACTAGCAGGAATCCATGAAAAGGAACTAGATCATAACTGCAACCAAGACTTGCAGTGTATTAAGAGTAGAGTGTGGAGGACAGTTGCACATCAGACTTGGAGTCATCGAAGAAATTGAACTGAAGCACGATTTGCTACTAAGGCTTGCTGTGAACAGAGTCTAGAGTCTGGATGGCAGCTGCAACTCAAAGTTGCAGTCATTCTAGAAAAGGAACTGAAGCATGACTGGAACTCAGACCTGCAGTGAACAGAGTCTAGGGTCTGGAGGGCATCTGCAACTCAGACTTGCAGTAATTCTTGAAACGGGACAGGAGCATAACTGCAAATAAGACCTGCAGTATATAGTGACTAGGGTTTGAAGTACAGCTGCAACTCAGACTTGCAGTCATCCAAGCAAATTAACTGTTGCACGATTGCAAATACGACTTGCAGTGAACAGAGACCACTGCCGGGATTACATCTGCAACTCAAACTTGCAGTCATCGAAGGAAAGGAACTTGAGCACGGCTGCACATAAACCCTGCAGTGAAAAGCGACTGGGGTCAGCATTATAGCTCCAACTCAGACTTCCAGTCATCCATGAAATGGAACTGGATCATAACTGCAAATAATACCTGCTGTCAGCAGTGACTAGTGTCTGAAGTACCGCTGTAACTCAGATTTGTAGTCATCCATGAAAGGGAACTGTAGCACTACTGAAATCAAGAGTTGCAGTAAACAGAGTCTAGGGTCTGATTACAGCTGCAACTCAAACTTGCACTCATCCAAGAAAAGGAACTGAAGCACTATTGCAAATAAGACTTGCAGTGGACAGATACTAGGGTTTGGAGGCAGCTGCAATTCAGACTACCAGTCATCCAAGCGGAGGAACTGTAGCACAAGTGCAAATAAGTCTTGCAGTGATCATCGTATAGGGTCTGTATGACTGGCATCCATGAAAAGGAACTATAGCACGACAGCAACTAAGATCTGCAGTATTCAGTGACTAAGGTATGAAGTTCAGCTACAACTCAAGAAGAGAAGCTGTAACACGACAGCAACTAAGACTTGCAGTGAACATAGTCTAGGTTGTGGAGGGTGGCTGCAATTCCGACTGGCAGGTATCCATGAAAGAGAACTGGAGCATAACTGGCACTAAGACTTTCAGCGATCAGAGCCTAAGGTCTGGATTACAGATGCAAGTCAGACTTGCGGTCATCCTAGGGAAGAAACTATGTTACGACTAGAAATAAGACTTGCAGTGATCAGAGGCTAGCGGTTGGAGGGGAGTTGGAACTTAGATATGCCGTCATACAAGAACTGGAAATGTAGCACGACTGCATCTGAGACTTGCAGTGAATATAATCTAGTGTCTCGAGGGCAGCTGCGCCTCAGACTGGAATTCATCAATGAAATCGATCTGGAGCTTAACTGCAAATAAGACTTGCAGTGAACAGAGACTAGGGATTGGATTACAGCTGCAACTCGGACTTGCAGTAATCCTTGAAACTGGACGGGAGCATAACTGCAAAAAATACCTGCAGTCAACAATGACTAGGGCCTGGAGTACAGCTGCAACTCAGACTTGCAGTCATCCCAGAAAAAGTACTCTAGCACGAATCAAAATATGACTTGCAGTGAACAGAGTCTAGGGTCTGGATTACCGCTGCAACTCAGACGAGCAGTCATCCAAGGAATGGTACTGGGGCACGACTGCAAATAAGACTAGCAGTCTTCAGAGTCTAGGGTCTGGAGGGCAGTTGGAACTGAGACTCGTAGTCATTCAAGAAATGGAACTATTGCTCGATTGCATAAATGTCCTGCAGTGAACAGTTACTAGGGGCTGCAGTACAGCTTGAACTCAGACATGCAGTCATCGAAGAAAAGGAACTGTAGCACGACGGCAACTCAGACTTGCCGCGAACATATTCTAATGACTGGAGTGCAGCTGTAACTCAGACTGGAAGGCATCCATGAAAAGGAACTGGATTATAACTACAACCAAGACTTGCATTGTATTAAGACTAGACGCTGGAGGACAGTTGCACATCAGACTTGTAGTCATTCAAGAATAAGAACTGTAGAACGATTACAGATAATACTTACCGTGCACAGAGACTGGGGTCTGGATTACAGCTGCAATTCAAACTTGTAGTCGTCGATGGAAAGGAACTGGAGCACGACTGCACATAAGATCTGCAGTGAACAGCGACTAGGGTCTGGATTGCGGCTCAAACTCAGACATGCAGTCATCCATGAAAAGGAACTGGATCATTAATGCAAATGAGAACTGCATTCAACAGTGACTAGGGTCTGGATTACAGCTGCAACTCAGACTTGCAGTCATCCATGAAACGGAAGTGGGACATAGCGGCAAATAAGGCCTGTAGTATAGAGTGACTAGGGTCTGTAGTACAGCAGCAACTCAGTCTACTGTCAGCGATGAAAAATAATTGTAGCACGACTGCAGACAAGACTACCAGTGAAATGAGTCTAGGGTCTGGAGGGCAGTTACAACTAAAACTTGCAGTCATCGAAGAAAAGGAACTGTAGCATGACTGCAAATATGTCTTGAACTGAACAGAGACTAGGGTCTGGATTACGAATACAACTCAAAGTTGCAGTCATCCTACAAAAGGAACAGTAGCACGATTGCAAATAATATTTGTAGTCAACAGGGACTAGGGTCTTGATTACAACTCTAACTCAAACTTGCAGTCGTCGAAGGAAAGATACTGGAGCATGACTGCACATAAGGCCTGCAGTGAACAGTGACTAGGGTCAGGATTACGGCTCCAACTCAGACATGCTGTAATCCATAAAAAGGAACTGGATCATAACTGCAAATAAGACCTGCAGTCAACAGTAACTAGGATATGGCTTTCAGCTGCAACTCAGCCTTGCAGTCATCCATCAATATTAACTGGAGAATAACTGCAAATAAGACCTGTAGTGTACAGTGACTATGGTCTGGAGTTCAGCTGCAACTCAGACTTACTGTCTTCCAAAAATGGGAATTATAGCACGATTACAAATTACACTTGCAGGGAACAGAGACTAGGGTCTGGATTACAGCTGCAACTCAGAGTTGCAGTCATCCAAGAAAAAATACTGTAGTACTATTGGAATTAAGAATTCTTATTTGCAGCTGTACTCCAGACTCCAATCACTGTCCACTACAGGACTTTTTTGCAGTTATGCTCCAATTCCGTTTCTTGGATGACTGCACGGCTGAATTGCAGCTGTAACCCAGACCCTAGTCACTGTTGACTGCAGGTCTTATTTGCAGTTATAATCCAATCAATTTTCGTGGATGACTGCATGTCTCAGTTGGAGCCGTAATCTAGACCCCAGTCACTGTTCACTGCAGGTCATATGTCTGTCGTGCTTCAGTTCCTTTCCTTCGACGACAGCAAGTTTGAGTTAGATTTATAGTCCAGACCCTAGTCTCTGATCACTGTCAGTGTTATTTGCAGTCGTGCTACAGTTCCATTTCTTGGATGACTGCATGTCTGAATTGCAGCTGTACTCCAGACACTAGTCGGTGTTCACTGCAGGCATTATTTGCAGTTATACTCCACTTCCTTTTCATGGATGATTGCAAGTCTGAGTTACAGCTGAAATTCAGATCCTAGTCTCTCTTCACCGCAAGTCTTATTTGCAGTCGGTCTACAGTTACTTTTCTTGGATGCAAGCCAGTCGGCGATGGAGTGGACCTGCAGACCCTAGACTATGTTCGCTGCAAGTCTTATTTGCATTTGTGCTACTGTTACTTCTCTTTGACGACTACAACTCTGAGATGCAGCTATCCTCCAGAACAAAAAATTTGTTCACTGCAAGTCTTATTTGCAGTCGTGCAACAGTCCCTTCTCCTGGATGACTACATGTCTGACTTGCAGATTCCCTCCATACCCTAAACTCGGTTCGCTGCAAGTCTTAATTGCAGGGGTGCCTTAGTTCCCTTTCATGGATGACTGCAAGTCTGAGTTGCAGCTGTACTCCAGAACCTAGTCACTGTTCATTGCAGCTCTTATTTGCGGTCGTGCTCGATTTCCTTTCCTTCGATGGCTGCATTTTTGAGTGGAAGCTGTTATCCAGAACCTAGTCTCATTCTTTGAAATTCTAATTTTCATTCGTTCTATAGTTCCTTTTCTTGGATAATTGCATGTCTGAGTTGCAGCTATAATCCAGACCCTAGTCTGTGTTCTCTGCAAGTCTTAGTTGTAGTTATGCTCCAGTTCTTTTTCATTGATGATTGAAAGTCTGAGTTGCAGATGTACTCCAGACCCTAGCCGCTGTACACTGCAGATCTTATTTGCTGTTGCGCTCCAGTTCCTTTCCTTCGATAACTGCAATTTCGAGTTACAGCTGCAATCCAGACCCTAGTCTCTGTTCACTGCAAGTCTTATATGCCGTCATGCTGCAGTTCCTTCTCTTGGATGACTAGTAGTCTGAGTTGCAACTATCTTCAAGACCCTAGACTCTGTTCACTGCAAGTCTTGTTTGCAGTCGTACTACAGTTCCTTTTCATCGATGACTGCATGTCTGAGATGCAGCTGCCCTCCAGACCATAGCCTCTGTTCACTGCAAGTCTTATTTGTATTCGTTCTACAGTTCCTTCTCTTTGAAGACTGGTAGTCCGAGTTGCAACTGTCCTCCATACCCTGGACTCTGTTCACTGCAAGTCTTGTTTGCAGTCGTGCTACAGTTCCCCTACATCGATGACTGCAAATCTGAGATACAGCTGACCTCCAGACCCTAGACTCTGTTCACTGCAAGTCTTGTTTGCAGTCGTCCTACAGTTCCTTTTCATCGATGACTGCATGTCTGAGATGCAGCTGCCCTCCAGACCATAGCCTCTGTTCACTGCAAGTCTTATTTGTATTCGTGCTACAGTTCCTTCTTTTGGATGACTTGTAGTCTGAGTTTACACGGTCTTACAGACCCTAGACTCTGATCACTGCAAGTCTTGTTTGAGGTCGTGCTACAGTTCCTTTTTATCGATGACTGCATCTCTGAGATGCAGCTGTCATCCAGACCCTTGTCTCTGTTCACTGCAAGTCTTATTTGTATCCGTGCTACAGTTCCTCCTCTTGGATGACTGGTAGTCTGAGTTGCGACTGTCCTCCAGACCCTAGACTCTGTTCACTGCAAGTCTTGATTGCAGTCGTGTCACAGTTCGTTTTCATCGATGAATGCAAATCAGCGATGCAGCCGCACTCCAGACACTTGTCTCTGTTCACTGCAAGTCTTATTTGTATTCGTGCTACAGTTCCTATCTTGGATGACTGGTAGTCTGAGTTTCAACTCTCCTCCAGACCCTAGACTCTGTTCACTGCAAGTCTTGTTAGCAGTCGTGCTACAGTTCGATTTCATCGATGATTACAACTCTGAGATGTAGCTGCCCTGCAGACCTAAGTCTAGGTTCACTGCAAGTGTTATTTGTATTCGTGCTACAGTTCCTTATCTTGGATGACTGGTGGTCTTAGTTGCAACTGCCCTTCAGACCCTAGACTCTGTTCACTGCAAGTCTTGTTAGCAGTCGTGCTACAGTTCGATTTCATCGATGATTACAACTCTGAGATGTAGCTGCCCTACAGACCTAAGTCTATGTTCACTGCAAGTGTTATTTGTATTCGTGCTACAGTTCCTTCTCTTGGATGACTGGTAGTCTTAGTTGCAACTGCCCTTCAGACCCTAGACTCTGTTCACTTCAAGTCTTGTTTGCAGTCGTGCTACAGTTCGATTTCATCTATGATTACAACTCTGAGATGTAGCTGCCCTGCAGACCTAAGTCTATGTTCACTGCAAGTGTTATTTGTATTCGTGCTACAGTTTCCTATCTTGGATGACTGGTAGTCTTAGTTGCAACTGCCCTTCAGACCCTAGACTCTGTTCACTGCAAGTCTTGTTTGCAGTCGTGCTACAGTTCGATTTCATCGATGATTACAACTCTGAGATGTAGCTGCCCTGCAGACCTAAGTCTATGTTCACTGCAAGTGTTATTTGTATTCGTGCTACAGTTTCCTATCTTGGATGACTGGTAGTCTTAGTTGCAACTGCCCTTCAGACCCTAGACTCTGTTCACTGCAAGTCTTGATAGCAGTCGTGCTACAGTTCGATTTCATCGATGATTACAACTCTGAGATGTAGCTGCCCTCCAGACTTAAGTCTATGTTCACTGCAAGTGTTATTTGTATTCGTGCTACAGTTTCCTATCTTGGATGACTGGTAGTCTTAGTTGCAACTGCCCTTCAGACCCTAGACTCTGTTCACTGCAAGTCTTGTTTGCAGTCGTGCTGCAGTTCATTTTCATCGATGACTGCAACTCTGAGATACAGCTGCCCTCCAGACCGTTGTCTCTGTTCACTTATATGTATTCATGCGACAGTTCCTTCTCTTGGATGACTGGTAGTTTGAGTTGCAACTGTCCTCAAAACGCTAGACTCTGTTCACTACAAGTCTTGTTTGCTGTCGTGCTACAGTTCCTTTTCATCGATGATTGCAAGTCTGAGATGCAGCTGCCATCCAGACGGTAGTCTTTGTTCACTGCAAGTCTTATTTGTATTCGTGCTACAGTTCCTTCTCTTGAATGACTGGTAGTCCGAGTTGCAACTGTCCTCCATACCCTGGACTCTGTTCACTGCAAGTCTTGTTTGCAGTCGTGCTACAGTTCCTCTACATCGATGACTGCAAATCTGAGATACAGCTGACCTCCAGACCCTACACTCTGCTCACTGCAAGTCTTGTTTGCAGTAGTGCTGCAGTTCATTTTCATCGATGACTGCAACTCTGAGATACAGCTGCCCTCCAGACCGTTGTCTCTGTTCACTTGTATGTATTCATGCTACAGTTCCTTCTCTTGGATGACTGGTAGTCTGAGTTGCAACTGTCCTCCAAAACGCTTGACTCTGTTCACTACAAGTCTTGTTTGCTGTCGTCCTACAGTTCCTTTTCATCGATGATTGCAAGTCTGAGATGCAGCTGCCATCCAGGCCCTAGTCTGTGTTCACTGCAAGTCTTATTCGTATTCGTGCTACAGTTCCTTCTCTTGGATGACTGGTAGTCTGTGTTCCAAATGTCTTCCAGACCCTAGACTCTAATCACTGCAAGTCTTGTTTGCAGTCTTGCTACTGTTCCTTATCATCGATGACTGCAAGTCTGTGTTGCAGCTGCCCTGCAGACCCTAGTCTCTGTTCACTGCTAGGCTTATTCGTATTCGTGCTACAGTTCTATCGCTTTCATGACTGGTAGTCTGAGTTGCAACTGTCCACCAGAACCTAGGCTCTGTTCACTGCAAGTCTTGTTTGTAGTCGTGCTACAGTTCCTTTTCATCGATGACTACAAGTCTGAGATACAGCTGTCCTCCAGACCCTAGTCTCTGTTCACTGCAAGTCTTATTGGTATTCGTACTACAGTTCCTTCTCTTGGATGACTGGTAGTCTGAGTTGCAACTGTCCTCCAGACCCTAAGCTCTTGTCACTGCAAGTCTTCTTTGTATTCATGCTACACTTTCATCTCTTGGATAACTGGTAGTCAGAGTTGTAACTGTCCTCCACACCCTTGACTCTGTTCACTGCAAGTCTTGTTTGCAGTCGTGCTACAGTTCCTTTTCATCGATAACTGCAAGTCTGAGATGCAGCTGCCCTCCAGACCCTAATGTCTGTTCACTGCAAGTCTTATTCGTAGTCGTGCTATAGTTCCTTCTCTTGAAGACTGGTGGTCTATGTTGAAAAAGTCTTTAAATCCCTAGACTCTGTTCACTTCATATCTTGTTTGTAGTCATGCTACACATCAGTTTCATTTATAAATGCAAATCAGAGATGCAGCGGCACTCCAGACACTAGTCTCTATTCACTGCAAGTTTAGTGTATTAG
>JARYHS010011944.1:0-21467 GCA_031002005.1 Vandiemenella viatica
GACGATTTGACTAACGCCGACAAGTTGTGATCCAACAGTAATGGAATTTTTTCCCACTGCCGTCGGTAATCATCAACATGTTAATGTGGTGAACGCGTTTGTCTGCAGTGTGATGGAGGGCCCCGGAAACTACATGTTTACCTTTAACTTCATCCAGACCGAAAACATTTACAGAATAGTCTGGATTTTGCCTCCTCAAATTTAGAAATGTCGGAGAGTTTTACCGGAAAACTCAATACCTGAAAAATCGAGGGGGTAGAGTGAACGTACTTCTTATATTTGCTAACCCTTGTAGGTTTTTTGCTTAGCCGCCTTTACGTGATATGCAAGAATTGTCCATAGAAAGCACAACTCGTCATTCTTGTTTTTCAACATTGATGATGGCCTTCTTTCTACAGATATCAAGTGGCAGAGCAACATAGGAAGACCCGCGATAGAAAGGTTGAAAATTAGAAATGCTAATGTCGAGGGATTCTATTCTATCGAGAGTTTTGCCACTTGTCCTTTCTTGAAATTCACACAATTTACCTCTGAGGCTCCGACCTTCACATATTTTTTCATACCAATCCGACAGGCAAGTGCTGGTTGTGACCTCACGCCATTTTAGTTAAAAAGCACTACGGGCGGTTTTCCAAAATCATTTCCTTCTGTATTTCTATATGTGTTAATCAGTCCAACCTGCACCTTTACAGATGGGGAGGACCGATTATCAACAATTTCGCGAACTTTACCGGGCCAACAAGTTTAAAGCAAGCATCAATGAAATTCATTGGATCAATAAAATTTTGAGAATTTGAAATTGTCCCGGAATAAATTCTATTTTTTAAATGCACTAAGCCTGTCTTCAAGGACTAAGCGCGAAACTGCTGGCTCACCCATCGTTGCTGTCTGATCATGACTGCATAAGGCTGCCCCTGCACCGACGAAACTGTCGGCTTGGCCCGGGCGATGGGCGGCTGGGCCCCGGTGATGGACCGGCATACTGCCTGCTGGAGCCGGGCGATGGGCTGGTGAAGTGGTGGCTGGGCCCCGGTGATGGGCTGTTGAAGTGGTGGCTGGACCCGGGCGATGGTCGGCTGGGTCCCGGTGATGGGCTGGTGAAGTGGTGGCTGGACCCGGGCGATGGTCGGCTGGGCCCCGGCGATGGGTTGTTGAAGTGGCGGCTGGGGGACCCGGCTGCTGCTGTGGCGGGCGGTCGGCTAGGTTCCGATGTCTCCCATGGTCGCCATATTGGTGGCGGAACTGCCTCGTTGGCCGGGCGTCCGACCGCCCCCTCTGAAACATAAAAAAGAAGAAAAAATATTTTAGTATCATGAAAACATAATTTTGTACGCATAAAATAATATAGGTAAATTACTGATGTACTGGACTTACCGATATTCCAGTGTGCTGGTGGTTGCGGTGGTGGTGGAGTTGGCGGCATGCTCTGCGGCACATCCACGTCAATGCTCCATTGTGAGCAATCACAAGCTCTTTTTGGGCTACTTAATTCTTCAGAATTGCCCTTACGCTTCTCTGGGCGTGATGGTTCATCTGAAAAAAAAAGAAAAAAAAATAATGTATTAGCAATAGTTATAAAGACATGGGAAAAAAATAATCTATAGATAAATACGTACTGAAATAAAAAAAGGTCACTGCAGGAAATATCCAAATCACCTGCGAACAAATAAATTAATAATATAGACTACTGCTTCAGCACTATACATTTTTTCATAAATCTAGTTACTTTAAAAAGATATTATCATTACCGAAATCATCCGCAGCGAGAATTTCATCAAAGTCTGAAGCAGAGAGAAAAAAAACTCATCAGTATATGTGAAAGAATTTAAAACAGTCAGAAAAACAAGTTAAATAACAATAATTTACTTACCAATATCGGCGAATAAGCTAAGATCCTCAGAAGACATTGTGATGATCGAAGTGTTCAGCTCGGCCGCTCAGAGAAGACTGGATGGCTGAAGGGAGGTCTCTGCCCTATTTATACACGAGTCTGGAGCCTTGGCGTGGGAAGACTGCGTCCCCGGGCACACCTGCGCGCCAGATGTACGTGGGGAGCGCTTGGCGTGGGAACACGACGCTTTGCCTGTGTTGTCTGGCGACATTAATCTCCCGAGGAATCTAAGGCCATATTTCTCAGGGTAAATTATATTCCTCCCGCACAATCGTAAAATACCGTGAAAGTTGAAAAAATGTTTTAGCTTTTAACACACACACATACCTTCCGAGGAGGTCAGGTGATATTTATGAGGCCTGGCGCGCGGATAAGGGAATATTTATGAGTGTCGGCCCGGCGAGCCGACTACTTAAAATTCAGGCCGGGAGGGTGGCGCGGCGGCGTGGGAGCCTTTGATAGCGTGGGAAGCGCTTTGCGTCCCGATAATTAATGGCTTGCAGCTGCGCGCGGCGGCGCGGCGGCCGGCTACTTAAAATTCAGGCCGGGAAGGGAGGCGCGGCAGATAATATTTATGATGCAGGGTGCGCTGTATCGGGCGGCTATCCCTGAGAATGAAACAGAGTTTAAAAAAACATACGCTAATACTAAAATTCATATCTCGGAAAGTACTTATCCGATCTTTTTCGGATAAATACCACTGTAACGGCCAGAAAAAATCCTTATTACTTGACATGTAATAACGCTCTTTTAAAATTATAAATTGTGTTATAAAAAAAATATTGAACCAAGGTCCCCAGAAGCGAATATTATACGGCATTTCGAATTGAATTTGAGGTTTATTACTCTGACCGCGTGACAAGTTGGCGCCGGCCCGCCTTCGATATGTCACACCACTAGTACAAATTAAGAATGTAATAAAAGAAAAAAGAAAAAGTGAATATTGTACCCTAATTGAGGTTTAAAAAAATAATAAAGCCATTTAGACGATTTATGACCCGTAACAACGTGGCACGTGGCCTTCTTGACAGCTTGATGACAGGTGTTGATGATTTATGGTGGGCACGTGGCCAGGCGAACACCTGCGCGACGTGGGTGGTCCAAAAACTGGCAACTGACGCACCTCCATAAGGAATACATGGGGAAAAAGTGGCAAGTGACGCACGTCTAGACACTACTATATCTTTTATTGAAAATAATCATAAAAATAGACTTACATCCTTTTTGTGTTAAACAATTGACAGAAATAGAAATTGTTGATTATTTTGTACCAAAAATCGCATATTTCACTTTGACTTCAATTTAAAAAAAACATTTCTTCATTTTACTAAACTAATTGCCGTTTTCTGAGCAAGACAGACATACTATCTTGAAATCTGCATCAATTGCCGGATCATTGTGCATTGTCGACATTATAATCACCACTTTATTAGGCTATGGAACACGATTGAAAAAGGTGGATGGAAGCCAAATTTTGATGAGCACAATGGATTTCCTCTCCCTTGGTACTTCTCTTTTGTCTTTCCGAACCAGTTGTCCATTGTTATGGTGATATTTTTTCCGAATGCAGGACGAACCACTCTCATTTCCACATCGCTTCTTTCATTACTCAAGCGAAATGGTCCTTCAGGTTGTTGCCCTGCATAAATTTCCAAGTTGAATGTATATGGGTAGTGAACATCTACAAGAACAAATACTTTCAGTCCATATTTGGCAGGTTTGTTTTGAATATACTGTCCAAATGAACAGCGTCCTCTGAAGGCCAACAGTAGTTCGTCCAAACTCATTTCAGCGCTTGGGACTAAATACTGCTGAAAATTCCGTGTTTCCATACCAGCTAACGAACTTGCGCGTGTTAATGCATCACATAAAAACTGCAAGTACCTAGTTAATAATATCAGAAAACTGTACAAAAATCAAATATATATATATATATGTGTGTGTGTGTGTGTGTGCGTGTATGTTTCCCTAGGTCTCCATAAATTACGTCACACCTTGATCGGGTGGGAGGGGGTCAACAAAGTGTCACATCGTGTGACAAGGGGGGGGGGGGGACGTTTAATAAACTTTGTGACATCACATGCATAATTTGTATCGGAAGATGAAGGTGATGATAACACATCGAATACTCCCAACACTATCGAAATCAAGAATGTAGTGACTATTATGCCAATAACAAACAGTATCAAGGAATGGGTTCAAAATCCATCGACACATGATGACCCAATTTTGTATCATTAATTCGATTTTTTATGTTTTTTTTATATTTTCTTAAATGTTTGATTTATTGTTGATATGATTTTTTAACTATAAATACATAAATCATTTTGAAAGTGGTGTTTTAATTTATAAATTTAAAATTGCAAAATATGTGACGTCACACCAGGAGAAAAAGGGGGGGGGCGTCCCACAAATGTGACAACGTGTGACAATGGAGGGGTCCAAAAATCATGAAATTCGTGTGACGTAATTTGTGGATAGCCTCTAAGGACCTGGGCCGGGAAAAAATCACCATGTTCCAACCAAAGATCAGATGAATTTGTCAAAATTGCCTGTAGCTTGCTTATCAGGGCGTGATGCGTACCGTACCTCTTTAGCAATGAAGAAAAGTATTTTCGGCGTTGACTCGAGCACTGTGCATTAAACAAAGCGTACACGTTGGTGTATACAAGGGGTGGCCAACCCCCGGCCCGCCCTGAACATTTTTTCGGCCCGCGAGATTCATCACACCTTTACAAAACGTATTTATAATGGCCAAAGTATGAAAACTTACAGCTACTTTTGAAAGCCGTCTCAGCAATTTAGAGTTAGAGAAATACATCAACATTTTTCAAATATATTCACTCCCATTCATATTGAAATGGAGTCGGCCACGGAATATCTCCAAATGGACCTGGTTGACGTGCAGTGCAATGTTGAATTAAAACACATTTTTGAAACATCAGAATCAAAAATAGATTTTTACAGGGGTTGGACAAAATAACATGGACACCATGCGGTAGAGTACAGGTTATGCATGTTGGCACCACTACTTCCGTGTGAATACAGCGATGCGCATGTACGGCGTAGTTGAGGCGGCAGGTCTTGTAGTATAGGTTGTGTGTCAGTGTATTATACGACTTGTTCTGCGAGAGTTATAAACGTGGCCAAACACGATCGCAACATCTGGATGACATCCAAAAGCGTAGCACATACACCGTCATTCCGTCACTCCAATCAGCCACGACAATGGGAAACTAGGCAAAGCAAACAACAATATGTTTCAATTTGCTATACAACAATCTAGTTATGCCAAGTTCAAAAAAAAAAAAATAGATCCCGAAATCATTATAAAGGATATTCAAACCATCGGATACTCAATACAAATACAGAGAATTAAATAAACGCCCAAAAAAGTGCGAAATTATGAAAAATAAGCTCTCTGATATTACGAAAACTCTTAAAAATACTACAAAGTGATTATAAAACAGATTTATTAAATTTAAGTACTTTACCAGGCCGAAAATAGTTACAGGTATGTCACATGTAAAACACACATATTTAAACAAGTAGGCTCATATAAAATTAATCTTTTCGTACTATGATCTTTTTAAAAAGAAGACCGCAAAAGAATTATCTTTTTATTTCAACACGGTTTCTCTGTTGGTGTTTATGTCGTTATTTTTAAATAGTATTAGCAATTGATCTATTGCCACATTTATTTATATTTTATCGTGGTAGTCAGGATTAGAGATCCTAGAAGCATGGTAAGTCTTTATAGTTCTCAATAATCTCCAGCACAAAGTCTTATTGAGACGACATTACTTAAAAAAAAAAAAAAATACCATTCTAATTGTTACTTAATAATGTTTAAAACTGTATTATTTTCAATTCTACATTCAAATGATATTTAACTAGTTTTTTTTTTTTTTTTTTTTTTTTTTTTTTTTTTTTTTTTTTTGCTGTTGTCAGTCTTTAGACTGGTTTGATGCAATCCTTCATCCCTTCCTATCCTGTGCTAACCTCTTCATCTCTACATACCCCTTACAACCCACGTCCTCAATTATCTGCTTCATATATTCTAATCTCTGTCTACCTCTACAGTTCTTACCTTCAACTGTTCCCTCCACTAACAAATTAACAAATCCAGCATGTCTCAAAATATGACCTACCAGCCTGTCTCTTCTTCCTGTAAGCTTCTTCCATAAACTTCTTTTCTCACCCATCATTTCCAAAACTCGTTCATTTCTTACTTTAACTAGTAGTAAAACAAATATTTCTACAGCAGATTCAAGACAAAAAAGAAATGGTACGATGTTGCATAGTCCACTCAAGGCAGTGATGTTGTCTGCTCAGTGGTCGGTGACAGAATGAGAAGTGTTTGGTTTCGCCATACACGAGCCGACTGGAGTGATGGCTTGGTGTCGCTCCACGTGGTTTTCCCCACACACCGCCAGTCGGCTTGATTGCGTGATGGACGAAACTGATGGATATTGGACTGACCGGATATCCAAATAATCCTGTCACTCCACATCATCCACACACGACGCGATAATGGAGTGACATCGCTCCATTTGGACTGATGGAGCGATCGTGTATGGCCACCTTTTAACAAGCGATGGGTGAAATGCGTGATTTCTCAGACTTCGAAAGAGGGAAAATCATTGGAGCTCTGCTAGTGAGAGCCTCTTTGATGAGGACAGCTGAGCTGCTTAATATCTCACGAGCGACAGTATCAACGGTGACGACAGCAGACACGAAACATCGTCGGCGAGGAGGAATAGTGGACGAAAACCAAAGTAAACCGACAGTGACCAACTAACATTAAAAATGATTGTGGCCAAACAACACAAAACTACCGCGGCGAAAGTGGCAGCAGAACTCAACACACAGTGTTGTAAAAAAACGTTTTTTTTCTGGCTTGAATAAATACATGAAAAAAACAATAAAAAAAAACCGGGGCATGTTTTTTTCAGTTTTTTTTTCACAACTACTGAATCTCAAATTTGTAGGGCAGTTATCGTTTAATCTGATTGTTTTAGAGTTTATTCTAAGTACTTATCTTAATTTTAAAATCTACTATATCTTTCTCGTTCAGTAGAAAAAAAAATTACAATATCGATAACGTTGACTGAAATTTTCTTTTATGAACAGGGATTTCCCGAAGAGGCTAGCTTGAGCGAGAAGGAATCCCCGTTCCCCGTTGTTTGGATTGATATTCGCTATTTGAACTAGTGCTGCCAGCCCTACAAATTTATCTGTAGACCTAAGGACCTTTTCAAAAATTAGGAATTTTATATTTATCTACGGTTTTTTTGCCTGTTTTTATTACTTATTGTGCTTTCCTTATATTCGTATACTTGTTAAACTCTCAGCGTATAGTGATTCTGAGTCATTAAATTGTCAGTAATTATGAATCATTTCCTTGCAACCGTTGATGTAAACCAAAGATTGAAAAGAAATAAAGCTCCTATTTTGTATGATAATAGATTTTAATTCAAACTTAAAAGACCGTAATGCAGAACTATCGGTGCAGTCTTTATGCACAGTGTGTACTTTGCTCACAATTTAAAATTGCAATCTCAAAATCTTTTGCGTACAATACAAGAATAACCAGTAAAAGAGAATGTAACTATTTCTGAAGTTATGGATATAGAGGAGACAGAAGAAGAAACAGAAAATTCCGACACCGACCGAACTAGTGTTGGTAGTGCTGATACTAGTGATACTGACATAGAGGATGAATACAAAATTATGTTACCTATATAGATACATTTATGAATCATTATGTAAGACATTATATGATTCAGTAAGATTTAAAACACACTTGTAAAATGTAAGTTCCTTAAATAAAACTATAATTTATCAAATATATTGTTTTCTGAAGAAAAAAATTAGAAAAAAACAAGGGTGCTAGTTTATTTTCAAGTTTTTTTTTTCACAAAGCTGAAAAAAAAACTTTATTTTTTTCAATTTGCAACACTATCAACACACACCTGAGTAATACTGTTTAGACAAAAACAGTATGGCGGAGCTCCACAAAGCTATCATTCATGGGAGGGCTGCAATTGCAAAACCCTTATAACGGCGACCAACGCGAAACTATGAAACAAGTGGTGCCACTGTAAGATCCCCTCTTCCTTAATTTAGGTAATTTACCTCAGCTCCTCCTGATATGTTTAAGTTGCCCGTCTTCAAGCCGTAGTATTAGCTGCAGAAGCCGACAGATTATTTCAATTCACAGTTCATAAACAAATAAATAATATATATATCGACAATGGATTCTTTCAAGAAACACTCGAAAGCACTTTTTTATTTATAATCACTTGGTACAAATACACTTCTTTACATTCCGTTTTTTATTCAACTACGTGCCAGCTAGATATTATATTCTCGTCCAAAACTCACCATATTCCCTTCTCTCTTTGCCGCTGTCCAAAGATATACATTACCATAGATGACCATTGTCCATAGATATTCTGGCACTTTACTACACGCTTATCTTTTTCTTTCTTTCATACCAATTTAACACATTTGTATACACAACACAAGCAAGACTAATATGTAATTAATTTTTAAGCAAAAATTATCAACAAAAATTGTAAGGGACCTTGTCACCTTACACCACGATCATAAAGACTGGATACTTGATGATTGGTAGAATGTGGTATGGTCCGATGAATCATCGTTCACATGGAGAACCCCAAAAAAAGCCTACTATCCGGACTGCCCGCGCCCTACAGTCAAGCATGGGGGAGGTTCCGTTATGATTTGGATGGCTATATCGTGGTATTCAGCTGATCCTCTCATTCACATCAATGGCTGGATGACTGCGAATGAATATCTCGACATCCTCAGTGATGAAGTTCTTACTATGACTAGCATACCGGTGCCAAACACTGCTATCTTCCAAGATGATAATGTGCCCATACACAAAGCCAAAAAGGTTCTGTCCTGGTTTGGTCTTCAGAATATCATCAAACATCTTCCCTGGCCAGTACAATCGCCAGACTTCAACATAATTGAACAGGTGGGGAGTTTTAGAGCAGACAATAAGGCGCAGATTTCCACCTCCAACATCACTGGAGCAATTGGTGGATGCTTTGGTACAAGAATGGGACAACATTCCGTTGGAAACTATTCCGACACTCTACGAATTTATTCCGCGAAGAATTGGTGCTGTTCTACCAGTAAAATGTGTCCCAACACGATATTAATAAATCAATAGTATGTTAATGTCTGGTGTTCATATCATTTCATCTAACCCCAGTATAACAAATTTTGTCCTGGCTTCGCTAAGGTTCATTCATATCATTTCGCAGACCATACCGACATCCATTTCATTACATGGGAGATATTTACTGACAGCTACAAATGAGAGTGTAATCTCTCTTTACCAAAAATGATTATACTATTCTTAAAACTTTCTGCAGAACTTATACCTGATATATTGATTATCAGAGTTCGGACCTATATAACCTTAAAAATTGGTAAACATTACACAAAAATGACAAAATATGACCAAACATTTAAATTTACTATAAATGAAAACAGCTCAATTATACAACAATTTTTTTTTTTTTTGTATTAGTGTCGCTTACAGCATAATTTTCTTCCATTCATTTGCTGCACCATTTGAAATTAAATTTTAAATTGTTTTGTTGAAGTAACTTTAATTTCAGATAATTAACAGAATAAAACTCTTTACTCTGCACTAAAATACTCCTCTCTAAATTCTTTTACGTAACTTCGAATGTTCGTAAAAATATATTTTTGGCATGTTGCTAGGTCTACTCACTGATCCACTTCAGATTTATCTATGACTCAGGATATTTCATTGAGATATTGATCGAAACAGGCATGCTGCTACTGCATTGTCGAGATTAAAAGGCGGTCGGAACGTTAACGTTTAGAGAGTGACAATAATGCATGACTCATCACTCACCAAAGTTGAAGGCGGCGACGAGAGAACAACATATATCACGAACAGCCAAAAAGGTTGTGTCCTGGATCGAGGAGCATCAATATATTATCAAACATCTTCACTGGCCAGCACAATCGCCAGGCCTCAACATCATTGAACCCTTGTTTTGGGGAGTTTTAGAACAGAGAATAAGGGAGCGTCCATAAATTACGTAAGGTGAAATGGGGGGGGGGGTCCGGCCGAAATCTCACAAGGGGGAAGGGGAGGTCAACGGAAATCTCACGTGAGATTTTGGAAATTTTTGTTGGACTGACGAGCTAAAAAGAGGTCTACAAATGACGCGAAATTCGATTTTAGGGGGGTTTTTCGTTGAAAAGTGGCGGTGTAACCGGGTGAGACCTAAAAAAAAGGGTGATTTTTAGGGGGGATCTCAGGGACCAGATCTCACCAGAGGGTCGGGGGGGGGGTGTCACGCCAGATCTCACGAAGTCTCACCAGAGAGAAAAAGGAGGGGTTACGTAAATCCGGAAAAACACCTCACGTAATTTATGGATGCCCCTTAAGGAGCAGGTTTCCACCTCCAACATCACTTAAGCAGCTATAAGACTATATCATGACGCCATTACCACAGCTGTTGCTAGTTATGGAGCGAGCACATAGGCACATAGGCTAAGACTGGTTAAACCTGCAAGGCATATCAGACGAATTCAACGAGGAATTCTCTTGCGTCTTACAGGCGCATTCGGAAGTACCCCAACTGATGCACTTACAGTCATTCTCGGAATATGTCCTTTAGACCTGGAAATAAGAAAAAGAGTAGCATGTTACTGGCTATGTAAAGGAAACCCTGACAAGTTAACGGAGATCCTGAGCCAATTGGCTTCCAAGAAGGTAGACATTAAAAATTGCATTTTGAATGAATGGCAACAGCGGTGGAACAATTCGGAAACAGGAAGGAGAATATTCGAAATACTTCCTGACATCAGAGTGTGGATACATATAATTTAATTTAATTTAATTAATTGCAATGGAGCACAGGCTCCGGTGGCAATTTACCTACACACCCATCTTCCCCCTATCCTGCACCCACCTACATTTGCCCTCTACAAATTTTATCTTTAAATTCTTTCAACGTTTTCGGTAAATTATTCATCACTTCTCTTGGTAACTCATTCCAATCCCTGACACCCTTACCTAAAAAAGAGAATCTTCCCACACCCTTGTGCCTGAAATCGAGTGCCAGCTTGTGGTCATGGTCATCTTTTCCCTTCCATGCACAACTTTTCATACCTATTGCAATATCTTTCCATGCCTCATCGCCAGTATATGCCCTGTACAATCCCATGACCCCCCTCATTCTCCTCCTGTCTTGCAATGAATCCCATTCCAGCTCCTTTATCATATCCGTCACTGATTGCATTCTGCGATAATTTCCAGAAACAAATCTAGCAGCCCTTTTTTGCACCCTCTCCAACTCCTGTATTTGATATGTAAAATGAGGGTCCCATACTACACTACCATATTCGAACAATGGTCTGACCAAAGTTTTGTAACCCAATTCCTTGACTTCTCTCGTACATCCCCCCATCACTCTCTCCAACAAGTGCAGAACTTTGAAACCTTTTCCTACCACCTGTCCTATGTGTCCTGCCCAGTTCAATGCATTGCAAATTTAACTGTCGCTGCATTAAAACTACAACCTCCTTCTTCCTTTTTGGTGGCTTGCAAAGAACTTGAAAAGGCAGATCATTCTACGATCACCAGATTTGTGAATGAGGGTTTTAAAAACATATGTCCTGTATCTTCTGCAATGAGATGCTGCTCCCTATATGATCAAGGCAGCCAAAGCCGTCCGAGTATTTTATCCCAATTTTACTCATGTGAGGTGCTTTGCTCAAGGAGTACAACTACTCGCTGAAGAAGTACGATCCACGATTGGAAATGTAAATAAACTGATTTCATCAATAAAGAAAGTGTTTCTTAAGGCACGTTCTCGTAATAATGCCTATACAGTATAAAAATACGGCAGTTCTATCATTACCGTGGCGCCACAATCTGATCATGAATTCTTTTAGAACTCGACGAGACAAATCAAAAATAAAGAATTAAATTTTTTGATATCTCGCTTGGTTTTCGAGATATAGCATGTTAAAAATCATTTATAAGTATAGTTCGTTGTGATTTTAGTGACGTTTCTTCTGGTCCAGGCCGTATTTCAACCGAACAACAACCACTAGGAAGAAAATGAAACTCCTATATTGCATTTTTACCGTGTAGGTATAGTGGTTTTGGTGGAACAAAATTTTCTGGTCCAGGCCAGATCTCACCCTAACCACCTCACTTTCGAGATACAATATCCCTAGAACAAAGCGAGATATCAAAAAAAAGTATTCTTTATTTTCGATTTGACTCGTCGAGTTACATACAATTTCATCATCAAATTTGGCAGTGGCGAAATTTTTCTTCTGGTCCAGGCCGAATTTCAGTTTAACCATATGAAAAAAAAAAAAGTTGCTAATAGAGTGTGTTTTCATTTACAATTATATAACAAGCAACTGCGGAAGGATGGCCAATTTACCATACCACATATTAGCCACGTCTATTTTGAGATAAGTTACAATATCTCGAGAACCAAGCGAGATATCAAAAAAATTTATTCGTTATTTTCGATTCGTTTCGTCGAGTTCTACAAGAATCAATCATCAAATTACGGCGCCACGGTTATAGTAGAATCCCAAAAAATACATTTGCCAAATGTGCCTTTTCTCCCGGAACCAGTGGTAATTCGATGGGCGACGTGGGTTTAAGCTGTAGTGTTTTACAGTGAACTTTTCGAGGCCATTAAAGGTGTAGTAAACGACTTTGATAGTAGAGAGGCCATGACAGTTTGTCAGTACAAGGAAGCATTTAATGATTCTAGTGCTGTGATTAGCATTCGTTTTTACCATATACCTGCGAGTATATAGCTTGGAACTTGGAGTTTGGCGTTGACAATCTATTCTGTTAATGAATAAAATCTGACAAATGAACTTCGCATTGCCAGAGGTATTCCTGTGTAAACATTAAGTGAATTTTGAATAATAAACCACGTTTTGAAGCTTTGTATCGAATTAAAAGTTTTATTAATGTGACGGGTGAACTTTTTCCAAAAACAATGATTGATATCACAGCACCCAAATTCAAATACTGCCCAGTTACATCAGTGAATGTGGAACGCTCCATATCCACTTATAAAAACATAGAGATCAAAGAAATTATCTTACTATTAAATATTTGGAGCAGTACCCGATTGCTTACGTTTACAAAAATTAAAAGAAAAAAGTTAAATAATTGTTAATTATCAAATTTATAAATATGTCATTCAACTAATTACTAATTGCATGCTGATTTTGAAATAAAAAATCTAAGGATTACTATTTTTATATTATATAATATTGCATATATTGACCCTTTTTGATAATTTTCATGCATGTTCTAAGCATTTTTCATGCATATTTCTAGCTTTTTATGTTGCATATAATCCGATCTCTAATAATTAGATTGTACTCAAAAATTCTATCTGATCTATAACTGGCAAAACGACTTTTTACTGACCGACGACCTTTATGGCTTCAACTTCCTGATAATTATTAGCATAAATCTCAAGTTCTGCATGTAGACCCTACGAAATTTTCTGTGTGAACGAATTTACACTCACAGATAGTCTATTAATGATACTAACAATAATAATGTCTCTGGCGTACTGGGACGTTTCTACTGTCGACAATGTTTGTCTTGCTCCAATCCGGTTTTTACATTTTGTAGGATGCTCAGCAATTGGTTGAGTAGCGCTTTGGCATAGAAAATGGCAGAGCGTAGAAAGTCAAACGAATCGAAAGCGGATAAGAGTGATGGATATGACGTGAAACCCCGCGTTGAAGATCATCCACCGAACTCTAGGCTATTTATAGTGTGCAGTAAGAACATAACAGAAGAGGAATTTCGGGAGGCGTTTGAGAAATACGGCACCATCGAAGAAATATGGCTTGTCCGCGATAGAACGACAAAACAACCAAAAGGTAAGTGTTAAACGCCAGAGCACATTTCTAATGCTACAAGCATATTATGTGGACAAATCGCGGGGCGAAGGGTTCAGTTTGACAAGTATTTGTGGATGTCATCCGCGTTGCATATGTTTCATATGTTTGTTTTTAGAAACCGTTAACGCAGCATCTGTATTAACAATTGTAACACTTTGTGAATGCAGTTGCCAGAGTGTTGTAGAATTTTACTTACTGTTTTTGTGTCTCACATTTTGTGACAGTTGATAAATGTGAGATTAGTTCGAATAATGTCATGATTTTGTGAAGGTAAACAGATGTGCTTTGACAATATTTTGACCTTATCCACATTGGAAGGAATTGTACTTTTGGAACAAAAATTTGTACGCGCGTACCTTTGGCGATATTATTTAAGAATATTGACACATTATAGCCATTAAATATATAGTAATCGAGCAAAATGTTCGAAATATTGGCAGTTGTTAAATGAGAAATATGTAATTATCTGTTGCTTGTAGCTGCTTCATTATTCAAGGGGGGGGGGGGTTTATGATACTGCTGCCACAAAACATGTCATTTGTATTTGGAATACAAAGCCAAATTTGATGATGGATTCTTATGGTAAATTAACAAAACAGATTAAAAGTAAAGAATAAAATTTATTGATATCTCAATTTTCGCGATATTGAATCTCGAAAATCAGTTGTAAGTATAGTTCTTTGGGTTTTTCTTCTGGTCCAGGCCGTATTTCAAGCTAACCACAACTGCTAGGAAGAAGACAAAATACTTTTACTATTTTAAATTTAGAAATTATTAAATCAAAACAGCACTTCCAAAATTATTTATATATTTCTATTTAAATTTTTTTCTTTATAAAATCAACAGTAAATTAAACATTTTAAAAATTTGAAAGGGATTACTGGAGATCGCGATTCCACCAGGAGTTATCATCATAATACTGCAGTTGTCAAACGCAAGACTCCACTAGAAATTCAGGATTACTGGAGATCGCGATCCCGCCACGAGTTGTAATCATAATACTGCATTGATCAAAGGCAAGAGTCCACTATAAATTCTTCCCGAAGTACATTTAACGGTTTCACGCTGGTACAGGTTGTGTTACAACCTAATTTGTGCTTGAAACTAATGGTCCAGGCTATATTACAACGGAATTACTGCTTGAGAATAATACCTCTTGGGACTGACTACAGCAGTACTCCAACGATATTACTGTATGTAGTTGTATGGGAATCGCGATCTCCAGTAGACCCAGAAATTCTTTCTGTAGTCACATTTAATGGTTTCGTGCTGGTCCAGGCTGTATTACAACTTAATTTCTGCTTGTAAATAATGGTACACGCTGTATTATATAGTAATTACTGCTTGAAAACAATACGTCTTGCGACTGACTACAGCAGAATTACAACGATATTACTGAATGTTGTTGTAGTGGAATCACGATCTCCAGTAGACCCAATTGAAAAATCTAACATAACAAATCAAATGAATGACGCAAAATTTAATGATGTCGTGTCCATGGACTTAGAACCCATTCCTTTAATTTTGACTGGCATAGTGGTAACTTTGTTCACAATTTGGATAATGTTAGGAACATTCAATGTGTCGACATAATCTCCATCCAACCAAATAGCTGTAGCTTGGCACAGTTAATCCATAAGTTGGCAGTTCTATCATTACCGTGGTGCCAAAATCGGGTCTATTGGAGATCGCGATTCTGTAACAACATAAATAATATCGTTGTAATATTGCTGCAGTCAGTAGCAAAACATATGATTTGCAAGCAATAATTCCGTTGTAATACAGTCAGGACAATTATTTTCAACCAGAAATTAGGTTGTAATACAGCCTGGACCAGCATGAAACAGTTAAATGTACTTCGGAACGAATTTCTAGCGGAGTCTTGCGTTTGACCACTGCAGTATTATGATGCCAACAGCAGGCGGAATCGCAATCTCCACTAATCCCCAAAAATCTAATGATCAATTCTTCTAGAACTTGACGAAACAAATAAAAAATAAGAATAAAATTTTTTGATATCTGTATTTCAACCTAGCAACAATCACTAGGAAGATAATAAAACACCTATAGTGCATTTCCACTGTGTAGATATAGTGGTTTTGACCAGGAAAAAAATTTCTGGTCCAGGCCGGATCTCACCCAAACCTCCTCACTTTTGAGATACAATATCTCGAGAACTAAGTTAGATATCAAAACACTTTATTCTTTATTTTCCATTTGTCTCGTCGAGTTACATAAGAATTTATCAAATTTGACTATAGCGAAATTTTTCTTCTGGTCCAGGCCGTATTTCAACCTAACTACGTCAATATTGAGATACGATATCTCGAGAACTAAGTGAGATATCAAAAAAATTTATTCTTTATTTTCAATTTGTCTCGTCGAGTTCTATAAGAATCAATCATCAGTTTGTGGCGCCACGGTAATGTTAGAATCCCCCAAAACTTAAATTCAATAATCGTTAAAAGCATTTTTAGTTATCATTCTTGCATAAAAAAGTGAATTTTGTGTGTGTATTGCATGCAGAAAAGCGCTAACGGCACGTGATAAATTCATAAACAAACACAACTGAACGGCGACATGTTGTAACCAGAGACATTCTTACACTGGGATCGTAATAATTTGACATGGCAGCCAACCTTTTTCGGAAAAAAATTCAAGGCACCAAAAATAGGAACGCAATGATTACCTTGGTCAAATAACTATGTAGATCCTCTCTCGTTTTACTTTATTTATAAGAATTGTCACTAATGTGCTGCAGGGAAAAGCTGCATCGAATCTACCGAAGTAACGGAACATATCTTCTAAAATCTCTAACTGCATTTTGAGGCTGCTAAAGAAGCAATGAAAACTGGCGACTGACCGAGCGATATTTTGTCGGACATTCGACATCCCCCCCAAAGACTTAAATTTAATATTTCCTCAGATCGTTTATATCCTTGGGCTGTACCCAGCGTGGTGGGTGAATGGTTGGGTTTTCCATGGGTTTCCCCAAATCACTCCAGGCGAATGCAGGAAGGTTCCTTCAAAAGACCATGGTTAAATTCCTTCCCATTCCTCCCCCCCCCCATTCCTTGTCCCACACCAAGCGTGGTGGGTGAATGTTTAACGTTCTGGTCTCGCATTCGGGAGGACGCGGGTTCGAATCCCCGTCCGTGCATACAGATTTGGGTTTTCCGTGGTTTCCCCAAATCACTCCAGGTGAATGCCGGGATGCTTCCTTCAAGAAGGCTATGGCCGAATTTCTTCCCATTCCTTGTCCCTAATCCCATCCCGCCTCTAATGACCTTAGCTGTCGACGAGGCGTAAAGCCATAAGTAAAAAAAAAAAAAAAAAAAATCCTTGTCCCAATTCCTTTCCTGCTTCTAATCTCAACGTTGACAAAGAGTAAAGGCACTAGCAAAAAAAAAAAAAAAAAAAGTTCTGGATAAAACATAATCTTCGCGGGATCGTTGCAGGATGATGTTTATAAAAGACGAACTTTTGTTGCCTCACGTGTGTGAATGGCGTGTTGCTAAAATATTGCTAATCTTCGTGGATTCACTGCCGTATGGTGTTGATGAAAGATGAGCTTGCCCACAGATGGTGGTAGGAGAGCCAAATAAACCCACAAAAAAACACACTTAACAATTTTTCAGTAAATAACCTTATTCTCACATCTTACACGAATAAAGATTATTTTCTTTTTCTGTTTGTCTGACACTCCTGCCTTCATCTAGGGTAAGTGATGGATTATTTTCCCTGTCCTGTCTTATTTTAAATGTGTATATAATATTACATTCTGAAGAATAGCTTTTTTGGGTGTCATGCTACACCAAAATTGTTTCGTTAAATGGGTTTCCAAACTTACACCACTTCCATATTCAACCCTCAACATTCAGAAGTAGAGGGCTCTACGATGGAAGTAGTGCAAGTTTCTGAAATGCCAACAGACTTTTGATATGGTTGGAGACAGAAACCTTTTCTTGTTGGCTGCTGCCACAAAAAGATTATAATTATTTATTGTAATATCCTGTAAGTAAATCGCAATGAAAGAAGGGGGTCTCTTCTTCTTGAAACTTGAGCATTGATACTTAAGCCTGGCAATCAGTCAGTTTTAATTGTTGTCTTGCTTCAGATTTATGTGGTTTTCTGAAATCATTTCAGTTAAATGTTGGAACTATTACTTCAAAAGACATCAACATTGGTGAGGAGGAATTGAAGAAAAATAAAACAAACGTTATGCCTTTATTAAGCATATGTTGCATAACAGATATTAGTAATACATCTTGTGTTGTTGTGCTTACAGGTGTGACATATATAAAGTTCTCCAAGACTTCGGAAGCGGCTCTGGCTTTGGAGGAGATGAACGGCCGCTGCATCGCGAATCACCCTCGCCCCCTCAAGGTCATGATCGCCCACAGGTACTGCCTTCTCGTCTACTCTGCTGGTATTAAGACAGTGTGTGCCACTGAAATCGAACCCTTCCTGAGAGATTATTTTCTGTAAATCGTTATAATCTATACTAATATTATAAATGCGAAAGTAACTCTGACTGTCTTTTAGTTTGTTACGTTTCTTGGACTAAACGGCTACTCCAATCGTGGTTAAATTTGACAAGGAGATGCTATTTGACATTAGAATTGACCTGGGATACCATATTCTGTATAGATAAGAACATATTGTCATTAAATTATGAAAACTATCTGAACTGTGAAACACAAACGCATAATATCTATATGAGTTTGCAATGCAGAATGATAGTAACCAATGGAAGCGTAGCGCAGTGGTAACGTGCTTGCTTCTTAAGAAAACTCCCGTGTGGTTTCGGGTTCAGACCCCACTGGGAGCAAAAATTTTATGAATTGTTTTTCATAGTTTGAGCCAAGCCTAGGATTTTGTAGTAAGGATACTATGTTCTGCAAATCTTTGGCGATAGAATAGTGCCCTAAGCGTTTACTTTATTCAGGGTATACAGGTTCCACAGGCAGTTTTTGTGTGATCTAAAGTAATATTATAAAGGCCTATGCGAAAGTAAGTCTCCGTCCTTTTTTTTCCCCTTACATTTTGACGACTATATGTGTATACCGATATACCAAAATACTTTGTAAAATTAAGAACGAAATAGGATACTTTATTCCGATATGAATAAATGAGACAGGTTCGACGGTAGAATGGTATATCGATAGCGTTCCCGTCATATTATGCCGACATATCTTAGGTAACTTTCAGCTTTGTGTATCCAATTCTAGCAATCAAATTCTAAATCCACGCGTACGAAGTCGCGGGTAACAGCGAGTATGTATATATAAACGAAGAAATGAAAGGTGCTAAATAACAAAAACGAATAACAAATGAAGATAGAGAAATGAGCCATCATTTACGTTTAGATGGTGGATGTGGTACACACAGAAAATATAAAAACGCACATAACAGGTCGGTCACAGTATGTCGTTGAGGGGGAAGCCTCTTCTAAGCTAGATGTTACTTCGGACGTTCCTCAAGGAAGTGTAATAGGACCACTTCTTTTCTTAATTCTTATAAACGATCTCTGTGGCAGCGTTAATTGCTGGTTGCGATTGTTTGCTAATGATGGACTTGTCTATAGGGAAATAATGTGCTCTGATGATTGCTTAGAAATTAAGCGCAATCTGGGTGTTATTTTGGAATGGTGATGTAAATGGCAGCTTACACTTAACTGCAAAAAGTGCAAGGCAATGCAAGTAAGTAACAAAAAGACTCCATTTGTTAACAATTCAGTTATTGACACGGTTGATTCCCTGAAGTAATAGTTCAAAGCAACAGGAAATGGGGCTTTCACATAACGATTCATAGGTCGTATTTTGAGAAGTTGTAATGCTCATACAAAGGAAATAGCGTACAAACCACTAGTGCGTCAGCGTTTGGAATACTGTTGTGGAATTTGGGATCCGTATCGCAAGGGATTGATTGACACATTAGAGAAAGTACAGAGAAGAGCCGCTCGATTCGTGACTGCTAGTTACAGTCCTTACGTAAGTGTCACAGAATTGATGCATAAATTGAGCTCGGATTGTTTGGTGGACGGATGACGTTTGTTCGAGAATATGTGAAAATCTTTAAGTTAAGAGTGCAACGAACTAGTTCTTCTGCCAACCTATTTAGGTCGCAATGACAGGAGGGATAAGATTTCAGAAATAAGATGCTGATACATTTATGTATTCTTTCTTTCCTCATTCTGTTCGGGATTGGAATACACAGAATTAGGGTCGGTGCTTAGCACCCTCTGCCACCCACAGCATTTGTGAATTGCAGAGTATAGATGTAGATATACAATAAAGAAATTTTCGGGTCTAGCCTTCTATCAGCATTAGAACATTATGTAATGAGTAGAAAAATGCTTTAAATGAAATACTCTGGGACAATAGCAGTGAACCTGGAAGTAATTGTCTTCTTGGTTCAAACGTTTCTTGGATACATTAAAGCCTCCATATGTGCCCTGATGAATTATATTCACAATCTGGTTAGATGCATACAAGTTGTTACACAAGAAATACACATTATTTGTTAATTTATTACTTTTTAAATTTTATTTGACTGATGTAGCATGTACTCCTGTGGCAATTTCCCTAAACATGCATTTTCCCCCTATCTTGTACCTACTTATTTCCTCTACGAATTTCAGCGTTGAATTCTTTCAATGTTTTTGGTAAATTATTCATTTTTTTCTTTGTAATTTATTCCAATCCCTGACCCCCTTACTTTTATGCCTGAAATCGAGTACCAGCTTGTGGTCATGGTCATCTTTTCCCTTCCATGCATTTTTCTCAATTCTTCCACCAATATCTTTCCATGCCTCGTCACCACTATACACCTTGTACGCTCGCATGACCCTCCTCATCCTCCTCCTGTCTTCCAATCAATCCCGTTCCAGCTCTTTTATCATATCAGTTACTGATTACATTCTGCGATAATTTCCAGAAACAAATCTAGCATCCCTTCTTTGCACCCTCTCCAACTCCTAATGAGGGTCCCATACTACACTACCATATTCGAGCAATGGTCTGACCAAAGTTTTGTAACCCTATTTTTGAACTTCTCTCGTACCCCCTCATCACTCTCTCAAACAAATGCAAAATTTTGACACCTTTTCCTATCACCTGTTCAACGTGTACTTCCGAATTAAGCTTGTTATCAAGATATTTACATTTCAATTCTTCAATAAGCAATTCTTTACCCACCTTATAATAATCAACTTTTAGTTTTTATTTGTGTATCTAATAAGCTGACTCTTCTTTGAATTTATCTTTATCCTATGTTTACCAACCCAACTAGATATCCTGTCCAGATCACCCTGCAACTGACACTATCATTTGGACGTGAAAGTCGCAGTTAAAAATCACTGTGACTTTTAAGTGACTGTGACAGATGTCACAGTGACCGGAAAGTAGCAGTATATCCCATCCCTAGTGAGCAGTAAGGCTTTGGTTTCGCTTTAAGAAGGAGTTGGGTTTGAATACCTGTGCAGACATGGGTCTTCCGTGGTTGGCCTAAATCACTCAGGTGAATTCCAGGGAAGTTCCTTGAAAAGAACTGACCAAATTCCTTCCCATTCCTTGTCCCCAATCCCATCCCA
>JARYHS010011945.1:0-13000 GCA_031002005.1 Vandiemenella viatica
GTACAAAATGGGCAGCTACTCTTTTTATATATAGTTTCATCATCATCTAAATTGTCAGCAATTCTAAAGTACACTGTGAAATGATGGTATGTGCCATCTATGTTGACAAGGGCCCCGGTACAATAAAAAAATTTTGTTCCCTCGGGCCAGATGGGTAACTCTTTAAGCTCTACCAAGTCTTGTGAGGTTTGCTGGTAGGGGCCCCCTGAGCTGAGTGTGGACTCCCTGAGCTTGGGGGTCCCACTGCACTGGACCGCCTTGCCCTCCAATAGCTCCAACCCTGCTGCCAGTATCCCACTTAGTAAAGTGAACAATG
This sequence comes from Vandiemenella viatica, assembly GCA_031002005.1. Taxonomy (NCBI): domain Eukaryota; kingdom Metazoa; phylum Arthropoda; class Insecta; order Orthoptera; family Morabidae; genus Vandiemenella; species Vandiemenella viatica. The sequence continues at coordinate 317 of JARYHS010011945.1, forward strand.
AACATTTAAAAACCTTGGAGAAATGTTGGTCATTTTTTGGTGATATTCACACTTTTGCAAGGTCGTATTTGCTTGCATATTTCTCTATTTTATCGGTTATAAAGATCTGAACCGTACTAATTGTCTTCGTACTTAATAGGCCTCGTGCTCTCTGTACTACAGCTGCATTTGGGAGGATCCAACCATCGGGATTTGGATTTTCCACGGTTTCGCCAAATCACTCCAGGCGAATGCTGGGTCGGTTCATTCAGAAGGCTGTTGCTGAATTCCCTCCTGTTCCTTGCCTCCCACCTCTAATGATGAGGCTTAAAGCTGTAAGAAGAAAAAATTTCCATAGCTGTCCAAAGATCTACCTACAGGCACATACATAATTTAGTCAGGAAGGAATTCTTCCAGAGTACCATTCCCCGTCTGCTGTATATCAGAAATCATTTCTGTTCTTCTTTAATATTTGCAAGTCACTTCAAGCTTGGTACATATTAATAATTACTAGATTTTTGGGGTGTGTCGTGTTGTTTAATTGATAATCTAAGCGTTCAGCTGCCATTCTACAGCCTTCGTCAAGGATACTACTTACATGGTTACCAGGGAATAATAGGAGCTAATTAGCTAATGGATTTACAAAAAAAGGGATAGTGAAATGAACCACCACTTGCGTTAGATGGTGGTATCATGGAGTGAACATACAAACAAGCACAAAACACAGGAAAAACAATGGATATTTTGGGACTTGGCTCTTTGTCAACAGGAGAAAATCAAGGGGGGGGGGGGGAGGGTGAGGTAGGAGAGCGTATCACAGGGACGACCGTTAGTCGGGAACATGGTGGGGGTAAATTCAAACAGAGGACTGGGAGAGGGGGACAGTGAATTGGAGCTAGTCCCTGAGAATTCAAAATGTTACAAAAAGTGCAGAAAAATACATTAAAATGTTCATAACATAAATTTGAGAAAGTAAAAGTAAATAAGTAAACAAAATAAAATTGAAAAAATATAATGATAATAATTAAAGAATCTATATAGTTAAACATCACCTCTGGTATGCGGTGGTTGAATATACTGTAGACAGTGGACATGGAGGCAAGTAGAGGATAGAGAGAAGGAAAAGCACTGACTCAGTATTATCTCAAATTGAGACCAGGAGGTTGCCTTGTGCCTAGTTTGTACTGGTAGGCAAGTTCCCACCTTCTGAGTTCAGAGGAGGTGTTGTTGTTTGGGACAACTCTGATAGCACGGATTGTGAAACATGAATTGAAATTATTAGTGTCGTGGGAGATGGCACGGATAGCTACCGGATGTTTTGGATTCAGATTGAAAACTGTCCGACGGTGGCCATTCATTCTAATGGCTAACGGTTTTGGTAGTGGAACCTATGTAGGAAGCCAGGCAGTGTTTGCAGGTTAGCTGGTATATTACATGGGAGGTTTCACAGGTGGCGTGTCCTATGATAGGAAACCTCTCGCCAGTGATAGGGCTGGTGAAAGTGGTGGAGGCGTGGTGAATGTCTCGCATCTTGCAGCGGGGTCTATTATACTACTTATATGCTGATACTAGACGACCCATGCGAAAATTTCGCGAATAAAATGCGATGAATAGTGAGGTTAAATATAATGTCACCAAGTTCAGTCATTACTCTTCATACTCCTACTTCATTTATCGATTTTGGTTAGAAATCCAGGGAGATAAATGGCACGAAACACCAAAAAACGTAATTTAGAATATTGACATTTTTGCGCTTTATGGGTAGAATTATGAAAAATCCCTTTCTTAGAATATAATGTTACCACGGCGGGGAAACCTTAGTCTTTAATACGATATGCCATTTATCTATATCGATTAGATATCAAGGGAAATATAAGGCTCGTGACAAAAATACGTTGTAGAACAATTTATATTTTTTCCCTTTAATAGTTGAATTCCAAACACTTCTTTCTTAAAATATGATGTCAGCAAAGCTGAGACATTATTCCTCAAATCGTACTTGATTTATCGATTTTGGTTAGATATCCTGGGAGATAGTGGCCCGAGATACAAAAAAAGCGTTTTAGAAAAATTGATATTTTGCCCTTTAAGGGTCTAATTACGAAAAATTTCATTTTTAAAATATGATGTTACCATGGCGGATACCTTATTCTTTAATATGATGCCTCATTTATCTATATCGGTTAGATATCAAGGGAGATAAATCGCCCATGACACAAAAATCGGTAATAGAAAAATTTATACTTTTTTCCTTTAAGGGTTGAATTCCAAAAACATTCTTTCTTAAAATATGATTTCTCAAAGCTGATACATTACTCCTTATAATTCTACTTCATTTATCGATTTTGGTTAGATATCCTGGGACATAAATGGCTCGAGATACAAAAAACGCTTTTTAGAAAAACTGACATTTTTCCCCTTTAAGGGTCGAATTACGAAAAATTCCTTTCTTAAAATATAATGTTACCACGGCGCAGACCTTATTCTTTAATATGATACCTCATTAATCTGTATCGGTTAAATATTAAGGGAGATATATCGATCGTGACACAAAAATGGGTTTTGAAAAATTTATACTTTTTCCCATTAAGGGTAGAATTCCAAAACATTCTTTCTTAAAATATGATGTCACAGAGCTGAGACAATACTCCTCATAATCCTACCTCATTTATTCTTTTTGGTTAGATATCCTGGGAGATAAATGGCTCAAGATACAAAAAACCCATTTTAGAAAAATTGACATTTTTGCCCTTTAAGGGTCGAATTACGAAAAATTCCTTTCTTAAAATATAATGTTACCACGGCGGAGACCTTAATGTTTAATATGATACCTCATTTATCTATATCAGTTAGATATTAAGGGAAACAAATGGCTTGTGACACAAAAACGAATTGCAAAAATATTGATACTTTTGCCCTTTAAGGGGTGAATTCGGAAAAATTTCTGTCCTAATATATGACGTCACTAAAGCGGATATCTTAATCTTTTAAATGATACTTCATTAACCGATCTCAGATAGGTATCCAGGGAGATATTTGACTCATAACACAGAAAAAAGCATTTTAGAAATATTGACATTTTCGCCCTTTAAGGGTCAAATTCCGAAAACTTCATTTCTTAAAATATGATGTGACCAAAGGGAAGACCATAAGCTTTAAAATGACACCTCATTCATTGTTTTGGGTTTAAGTATAAAGGAAGATACAGGCTTTGTGACAAAAAAATACCTTATAGAAATAATATATATGATTTAGTTTGTTCTACTGGCGTTCCTTAAGCAAATCATTGTAATCAAGTATAATCGCAGCATCCACGGAAATGAAAGAGTGATGATGTAACTTTTGTCTTGCAGTTCTCTTGGAATGTTTACCTATGGCAGTTGAGCAATAAATTTAGAGAATCAACTAGACGAGAAGAGGGTCAACAGCGCGCTTTCAGCTCAAATAATTAAAGATATAAAACTACAATGCGTGGACATTTATCGAGTACAATAGGTTCTAAAAAACAGTCCGTGTTAGCATATAATTATCACTTGTAGATAACCTGCAATAAGCATTTTGCGTTTTGAATTGTCAGCTTATATGTAAACAGAGAAGGGGTATGTGTTAGCCCGATCATTGAGACTATATGCAGCAGCAATGCTTTTCCACCAAAGAGACTAAATTCGTTTAAGTTCTTACTTCTGTTGTGGGAAATTCCATAAACACATATTTTCTCCTTTCTTGTTGATCTTAAATTCTTCGAGTGTAATACCCCCACCCACCTAATTTTTGCTCTTTTCGATATTAATTTTAAATTCTTTCAGCTATTTGGTCAATTATTCATTATTCCTCTCGGTTATTTATTCCATTTCAAAATTCCCTTACCCTATACCTGAAATCGAGTACCAGTAACCAATATAAAAACGCCTCTAACAACTGCTTCTCTATTTCTGCGATGCACTCTAAGTCTGTTGAGTAAATCCCACTATCCCATTATCTATCACTCCTACCTTCAACCTGCACCTATAACTGCTTGGGGTTTGTGTGTCTCTATTAAGTTGTCAAAGTATGTTACCTTGTCCATTATACTCCTCCCGTTGACTAGTAACAGTATTATAACTAGGCTTTTACTATTTTCAACATTACTCTTCATATTGGGCGGCTGCGTAGCTCATGCGGTAGAGCGTCTGAGTATAGCCCGGACGAACGCGGTTCTATCCTCAACGAAGCCGAGGATTCTTTTCTCGAGTCTGGACGTACGGAACGGCTCCCCAGCCCCCTCAGTCCGCTATCAAGGTAAAGAAAAAGGGCTGTACCGTATCGCTGACCACAGCACGTCCACGGTCATGAGATAGGAATGCGGAGCTCTACCTCCGCTAACCCTACGGGAATACGGCTTGACAGCAGTGAAAACCCATTACCTTTACTTTTTTTACTCTTCACATTCCTCGTAATGACCTCCTCTCTTATTATTTTAATGAGCTTCAACTGTTTCTCTAGCATTTATGACTTTTTTCCCATCGTGTACCTGCATTCATTATCCCTTTGGTCACCTATTTGTATCCACTTACCAGTAGCCTCTAACCTAAAACGGCGCAGACCTCATCACAACTGGAAGTGGGAATCACTCACTGCTTTAGCAAGCAAATTGGAAAGTACTCCCCGTTCCACTATTACTCAGGTGTAGACCATGGCGAAACGCCACATACAAATGGTGTTCCCAGTCACCACTTCCATGACAGACCACATGCCTTTCCCAAGTTACATCTCCGTCTCCATGTTTATCCGCCAAACAGCGTGGTTCGACTGTGGCTGGTCATGGTGACTTAGAACCCGCGTGAGTTCCACCTTGGTATGCTGGGTCCCTTCACCACCTTCTTCAGGTCATTCTCTATACAATAACCAGCGTTTCTATCAACAATGCTCCAGGCACCCTCATTATCACCACTCTGTCCTCCTTAATTAAACCCTTACAAAGAAACACTAAATCCTTTATTACCTGAAGTAATGCTCCACTAGGTTTGAAAACACTTGTGACCTGGTAGCCTGTGCCTAACTGATCCTGCAGATGATGGCCAACATCTCTCCCATGACTACTACCTAGCAGCAGAATCCTTTTTTCCCTATGTATTAAGCGAAGGCGATGGTCTGATTTGTTGGGAGTTAATCGGTTATTACTATACACCAAGGGCTGGTTAGACATGTTTGTCACTTGTTCAGTCTCAGAACAGTACAGGCTGGCTCGAAAATTATCTGTATTTACGAAATATGCGGAGAAATTCACTCCATGCTTCAAAAAAGACGGCATTCACTGTAAACGTTGGTGTCAAGTTTATCACTGTATGGCCAGGGAAGTGTAGGAGCTAGAACGCTGACCCCGTGTACCATGGGCCACCTAGGTTATGCGTTGTTTTAATTAAATGTTGTGTTCGTCCCAACCATGCAGATCCGTAACAATAATGATGAAATGATAAACATGGTTGTTAATAAAATGGAAATACTGAGTTTAGATGGTTGTATTGACGAAAAGCCAAATGCCAGTTTTATTCCGAGCATGGTGGGTGAGCGGTAACGCTCTGGTATCGCATTCGGGAGGATATGGTTTCGAATTCCCTTCCGACCGTCCAGATTTGAGTTGCCATGGTTTCCCCTAATGAGTCCAGGCAAATACAGGAATGGTTCCTTCAAAATGCCATGGCCGAATTTCTTCCTATTCCTTGTCGCAGTCCTTTGCCGTCTCTAATGATCTAGATGTCGACGAGGCGTTAAGCCTCCACGCCAATTTTATGTATAAACTTATTTGCGCTTTGCACACAACGATTTATTTATTTTTTATTGAAACTCTGCTACTTGCCGTTAATGCCACATTTTATATTTGTGTAAAGGAAGTGTTATACGTTATTTTCATTTGCTTTGGATTTTCGCCTCGTCGGCGTTGAGGTTATTAGAGGCCCGAGAGGACTCGTCTACAAGGAACGGGGAGGAATTTGACCGCGGCGTTTGAAAGAACCATCTCGCCTAGCATTCAGGTGCAAGCAGGTTCAAATACCCGTCAGACCATCCAGATTTCGGTTTCCCATGGTCTTCCCAAATCACTCCAGGTAAATGACGGGATGCTTCTTTCAAAAGGTCATGGCCGAATTCTTTTCTGTTCCTTGCCCCCGCCCTTTCCCGCCTCTAACGACCTCGACGTTGGCGAGGCGCAAAGCCATAAGCAAAAGAACGAAGAAGTTACGAACACATCAAAACTAGATGTGTTGCGCAATATTATGTCCGAGAATCGCATTTGGGACTGGACTCATAAATTCTGCCCCGTGACGTCCGAAATACAATATTCAACGCCGCAGACAAGGTTCAGACGCAATTTGTTGTCGTATAAGTACGTCCCACATTATGGGACGGAGGCCTTCGAATCCCAGTGTGTACTCGGCCTTTCAGTCACAAGTGAAAACTAGAATGTGGGACACCACAGTGTGAGACATTGTTATATTCCTTATTTAATTTTGCTTCAAAGATGGTATGTATTCCGTATGGATCAAGTAAACGTCACACTTTACGCACTCAGGCATCAAAACAATATGTTTTATGTTACTCTATAGTCAGTGGTGAAAAATATATCAATTATTTATAATAATTTGGAGTTTAGATTTCCTTTGAAACATTATATTTTAGTTGCAAGTCGAGAAGGTAACAATGATCGCTTTGATGGATACCGAGAAACATTTGAGTACCAACCCTGGCTACCCTGTGTCCGCCTTCTCCAGCATGCGAAACAGTCAGTACTCGGACATCGCAGGTATATCTCTGTGATTAACAGCAGTGATTGTTTAAAAAACTCTTCTATCCTGGAAGATTACATCTGAACACCAGCTTTAGACTAAAAGTGGATTTCCACTGAGAAATTATCTCACTGTAAAGCGGGTTGTGCACTAATAAGAGAGCAAAGTCTTTCCTCCCACTCTAGTCCCAGCCAGACATTCTCTTCACCTTCACCCCAAAAGCCACAGAAATAATATCACGGCAGTGGATATGAGGAGAGAAATCTCATGTTTTAGAAGACACAGCAGAACTATTGCGTGTTTGGCGATTTTATTACGACCTTCAGTTTGTTTTCTCAAGACAAGCAAGAATTTGAAGCTCACAATGTAACCTCAACCCAGTCAATTCTAAGTTACGCTCCAAGTTAATATTAATTGAAGTTACAGTTTATCCAATCGCCTAGTGACAAGTACTTCAACAATAGTACTGCATTACTTAAATTCTTCACTCAAATTGTATTTTCGTAAATGAGCCGGTTCATTAAGTTGTTGCTTATACATACAAACTTAACTGCGAACTGAGGAGTCAGGCCAAATGTCACTTCACAGCCTCACTAGTCGCGCTCATAAGGAAGACTTGAGTCGTCCAGTATTTTCATTTCCTAAATTCACTTTACACCAGCTGGATGACAATACACAGATTAACCACGCTTTCACGTTTGGTGACAAATCAAAGTCATTTTAAATAACTAACAATGTAAGGACAGTAGTGGAAAGAGGTAAGCTTTTCGTCTGAGAGGCATCATCACCTGCAAGCCACAAATGAGAGGCCTTGTCATAGTTACAATTAATCTGAATATTATTACTGTCTTTATTCCACTCTTCTTTCCATATGTCACTCAAATTAAATGTATTACAATCACTAGTTTTTCTAATTTTTGGAAGCAAATATGGTTTTCAGGTGGGGAAAAAGCATCATTGAGGTCAGGAAAGCAAATCCAAGAACGCAATTTTTCCCTATCTGATACGACTAACATAATTACAACGTACTGCCTTCAGTAACACGAAAAATATATCGTGAATTTTCATCAACATCTCTTCATTTTATCTCACTTCAAAGTATTTATCACCAAAAATACGGCGCTAACCAATAACTATACAGACAATCCTTTTATTCTTAACAATTCCTTATCAATGTAAAAAAAAAAAAAAAAAAAAAAAAAAAAAAAAAAAAAAAAAAAACTTAATTTGGAATGTTGGCAACGGGCTGATAATAACAACAACTTATAGTTTAATGTGACAACGAAATGAAAACCAATAACAATTACATTCTCTGTAAAAACAGCAATATGTAAGGAAAATTTTTAACCACCAATTATTTTATTAAATCTTTTAATACACCACAGCGACAAATGTAAAGTGAAGGAAATTTTCTTCAACAAAACGTTAATTATAACTTTTTTGTCAATACATGGATTGGGTACACTGATGGGTGCTTCAAAATCTTATGGATACTTCGTTGTTTCCATATTTGAGGTCACCTTCAAATGTAACTTGAAATTATTACTACGTAAGTTGCTGAATGAACACGACACATTAGCTGAAAATGGAACGTGTGCCACGCACTGAATGAACACACCACATTAGCTAGTAATGAAACGTCCAGTACACACTGGCTTCAGTGAATCGTGTCTACAAAATATTTTCAGTATTTTGTAAATGCTTCGGTAAACTGTTCCTGTTTAACGCTTCATTGGAAAATCATAAAAACAGTAAACAAGTACTTTTTCAATTTTAATGCCCACGTCAATTTTCAATGTTATGTGCACAAAGTCTTCTGGGGTTAGTAACTTCATTAAAAATAGAACAATAACAGTTTTTCACAAGCAGTTAAGTTTTTGTTTGTTTAATGTCGTTTAGATACACCGTTGATGTCACTGCAACCGGAATTGAGTGTGTATCATTGATAATATATCAACAGGGTACAAAAATTAATTTTGGTTGAGAGAATAAGTCTTATAGAAGACTCAAGTCTAAGGGAAGACGGAACGATTAGCTCAGACTAGGTTCCGACAGCTGGAATACGATATCTGGATTACCCCTTACGAAAGTAAAATTTAACATTTATCCGAAAATGGGAAACGTTAATAGAATTTTGCGGTTTAGAAAAAAAGAATTAATCACTTTCTGCTCAAACCAGAAGTGCATGATGAAATATGTGCTTCTGTTTAGTTCACATCAAGTCTCGTCAGAATATTTACCATTGAAACGAAAATTACAATTTGTGCACTGAAAAGATAGTATAAAGAATAGAAATAATCCAGTAAACCAACCAAGAATAAACTGTAACCAGTCAAAGTTAAAAGTTATTTAAGTGCAGACTTAATATAGTTCAGCCGTAACTTAACAGAAACGTCGATCAAAGCACTTACTTTAAGGAAAAAACAAGCATTTGCGCAATCAGAAACAAGAGTTGCTTTTAATACAGTAAACAATAAAAATAGCATTTCGGTTAATTTAAACAAGCAATCAGCGTGTGATCTATCCGCCGTTGTTAATTGTTATTACTTCTGTTGTTGGAAAACACTCACATTGTTGCGTTAACTTACATTTCATATTAATTGTTACAAACGAGAGCGCTTAAATATTTAAGAATTCTTTGTGAATGTAATGATTGTGTACTTGAGATCTACATCTAAAATAATTCGATTAACGACAACAAGATGGTTCGTGATGCCTTTATCTCTGTAAATGTGAACTGTGTACTATCTCAGCATATCTAACATCACAATGCCATGTAATAATATATTAGAATTGTAGCACCTGTATAAGTTTAAAAAAAAAACATATTAATGGACACATTGCAGGAAAGTTTTTTTAAAAAAGAAGTTAATCATATATAATCTGGATCTGATAAAAGGGAAATGTCGATTGCTTAAAGTAATTGACAGACCTGTTCAAACGTGACAGATACAGACTTACACTTGTATGTCTGAAGCATAATCGTTAGATTTCAATATTACGGAATTTTCTCTACTGTACACGAGAAAAGTTTTAAAATGTTCTTGAAACTGAATATTATGAATATTTCAGCTTTTCTGAAAAATCAATATCATCTTCTTAGCAAATCATTTGAGATACTTCACTTTGTGTAAAAGGTTTATTTAAAATTCATAAAATGAATTTTCTGTACGATTGTCTCTTTACGCGAATAACTTTTTTAGTACACAACTCACTAGTATAGAAATTATTGCTTCATATATCATGTATTTCAGTTCTAAAATAAATATCAGAATGTTAAGCTGTAAATAATATCTTACGTTCACTGCACTTCATGGTAAAATGAAAATGTAAATTGGCAAAAAATTTCTAAAGTTTATTTTTGAAGTAGAATACTAATTTGTTGCTGACGAATTACATTTATTATTAGAAGAAAATATTTTTGAGTGTCGCAATCTTTGCTGTTTGGAGGCTGTTGAAGTTACCAGTGGTGGCGTGCCACAGTCGCCGCTGCTCTCCTCTCCGGCTGCCGCCTCGCCCGCCACTTGTTGGCCGACTGTCGACAGGCGGCACAGCGAGCCGGTGAGGCGCCTGCGGCTGCGCGCGCCGCTACCCTCAACACGCACTGCCCACATCGGCAGCGTTGGAGGTCTCCAGTTGCGAGAGTTGTCGAGTCTAACGTAGCGAATGGGTGCGTCAGTTCATCGCTGACGAAACTTTGGCGTACTCTTGATGACGTACACCAAGGGAGACGGGATTACCGACCTTTAGAAAAACGATCAGTGAATATTTAACATGTATACCAATGCTTCGAGTGGTATATTACCAATTGTGCACCTCCTATGCCTACAGAGATAAACTATCGAATAATAATAATAATAATGTTTTTCTTGCCAGTGCGCTTATGACTACACGTTTCTAACAAAATAAGGCCATACAGTACCGAGTACATGTACAGGAAGGTCCAGGGACTGACGTTCATAGTGAAAAACTGAATAAGATGGCTCAGTACTTACCACAACAGCTCTCATTTAAGTTCAATCATTTTTAAATTTTTGGAGATATGAATTTTTTATCGTCATTTTAGGTAATCCCTGCTTCTTTCTAATTATTTTATTTTACTTTAATAGTCTTCTTTAGTGACTTAAGTAATTGTTAAAAAGAAAAAAAAGTAGAATTGTTAAGCTGGAGGTAAAACCCTATATTTGTTATTTTTAGTGAATTTAAAAATGCATTGCTGATGTATAAAAAAGAAAATTTCCCATTTAGCTTGTCGGATGTTTAAAAACTTCTTCTAATATTCATTTTTACAATATTGTTTTTTTCTTCTGACAGTTTATTAATTAACGAACACTATTAACGTAAAATAAAATTATTAGAAAGAAAGAGTGAAAAGCATTCATTTACTAAAACGAAGTAGTGAATAACTAACGATATAAGAAGTTTATTTCTCAATAACTTTAAAATTCGGAGAATATACGTGGGTGGGTGCGCAGACTTCTGCGGTTGTTGTCGATGTTATCTTGGTTGTTCGGGTTGAACCGCGTCAATTTATCAAAACCTAACGTTTCGGCCATCTTTTTGAGGCCTTCTTCAGTCGACTGTCAAGGCTGGGATCGCTGTCGCCTATAAACAGCTCCCGAAGAACGCGCTAACCGTTTGGAGTGACGTCCAATAAGGTTACCGCCGCCAGCGTTGCCTGTCCAATTGGGGCTTGCGTCCCGCATTTTCCTATGCAAGCATGACCACATTTGGTCAAGTTGTAGCTTGCACAGTGCCTTTAAAACAACCTGGGTTTAAAGAATATGTGAAAACTGCGACCAGTGAAATTTGTGGCCAACCTAAAATCTGTGAAATCTGCGGCCACTGTTCCCTTTGTGTCACTGCCTACCTGTGACTCGTAATCACTCTAAAGGCCACCTTAGACGACCCGACCTGGTCTCACTAAATCGTGAGTTTTTACGTGAACAAATATAACGCAAGATAGTCAGCGAGAACATTTTACATTACACGGCCGAAACAGCCAAACTAAAAAAAAAAAAAAAAAAAAAAAAAAAACACGCAAATGGTTCGAATTAAAAATCACATCACCTTGTTTCGCAAGTTACCTATTATTTCTCAGAATTTTTCGCAACCGTTACTGAAAGTTAAATTTTTTGCTGATCTGCAACACTGTTCGGAGACCAGTGCGGGCTTGCCGACGGGTCGTCTTTAAGGCTCCTCTACACAATCGCCCATGATGGGCGATTAAAAAAGTGGCCACATCGTCGCGATCATGAGTTGCTGTCTGTGAATTTTCATATGCAGACTGTTGTCTGTTGAAAATTGATGTCAAAGTGATAGCGGCTTGTGGTGATCACGGATTTATAAGTTACTCTATGTTACGCAATCATAATTTTATAGATTCCTTGAGGTTTTGCTTTAGTTAGGTTTTTGTTTGTTGTGTTGGTTGATGGCTGAACTAAATCATCGCAAATTCCATTTACGAACTGTGCAACCTCAGAAGGAAGTCCGATGTAAATGTTATTTGTGTAGTTTCACCTGGTGTTGGCGAAACATTGTGAATGAATTAATTTACTGATTTAAAGTTATGATAAGTACAAAGAAAGGCATATGAATGTTTCATTAATCAGATAATTTCTATTACGTATTTAAAAAATAAAAAAGGCGGCCGTGTAACTGAAGAAGAGATGACCATAATCTTCCGTAAAAAAAACTGGAAAACATTAAATACCAGGCAGAAAATATGCACAAAGAAAAATAACACAGGCTGCTGTTATCTATATGCTTAGTGCATATAACCATTATCGGAATGAGCATCAAAAACAAAAAAAGTCAGATAGAGGAAGAGCAGATGGTGGATGTTGACTATTCACCGCAACTGAACAAGATACAGAGCATCCTATTATTGTGCTAGGTATTAGGCAACTCTTGCCTGTGACTTCGTTTTACTTCACCGTCGATA
>JARYHS010011947.1:0-27662 GCA_031002005.1 Vandiemenella viatica
CCGATGCATTATTGAGGCAACAGATTCCAGTTTACAAAACAAAGCTGCTTTTATCCTTTAAACTGAAATGATACATACGAAGTCCTTCAAACAAACTATACACCCACCAATTCAGTGGAGACTAAATAAACCAACAGCGAAACCAGATGCGAAATACTTTCGTTACAACCGTTATTAAGAAGAGATTCAACGAATTGTAACTTTAGTACTAAAATTAGACTAAACATCGGATATTATTCTAAGGGTTCGAATACTGCAACCGAGCGTGGGTGGTGTAACAGTTTAGTGTTCTGGCCTCTCATTCGGGAGGACGCGGTTCGAATCCCGTTCAGTCATCCAGATTTGGGTTTTCCATGGTTTCCCAAATCACACCAGGCAAATGCCGGGATGCTTCCTTCAAAAGTCCATGGCCGAATTCCTTCCCTTTCCAAGCCCCCATCCTTTCCCATCTCTAAAGACCTCGCTGTTAGAGAGACGTTAAACTAACTTAGTCCACAACCGAAGGTTGGTTGGATCCTCCCGAAGGAGGCATACTAAGTCATGTGTCAGAGGTAGGACGGCCAGTTCCTTTCCTCTGGGACCTCAGTTAACGTGGAATCCGAACCACGGAGCGTCCTGGCATAGCTCATATGATTAAACACAAATCTCAAAATTCCTGCGCCGGGATTCGTGCCCGGGGCAGGATCAGCGAACGTTTTGAAAGCAAGCGCTTAGGCACTGAGCTACCAGAACGCTCTAGAGAGATGTTAAGCAGATTTTTTTTATATTATTTAAAAAAAAAAAAAAAAAAAAAAAAAAAAAAAAAACAACAACAACAACAACACAACTTGAAATGTTGGTTTATTTAAACTAATGTTGCATACAATTTATGATTGTCAGTGTAGGAATTCTGCAATAATTAATTTTGTTGTCTCCAATATAGCACCCAGCGCTGTGGTTTAGCGGTAACGTGCGGCTGGTATTTGATAGAACACGGATTCTAAATTCTGGATTCCCAAAGGTTTCCGAAATCGCTCCATGATAAGAATGCCGGTTGGTTCCTTGATTCATGCCTTTCCCCTCTCTAATGACATCGATGTCGACTAGGCATCAGGCCATGAGGTAAAAATTAATATTCTTTGTAATTTACTACATCATTTTCTTCTTTCATCGTTAAGCCAAACTGAGGAGCGCGAATGACCTTGTTTAGCAGATGTGTTTTTCTTCCGTTTCAAAAAAACTCTCACCTTCTCTCTGAACTCTTTCCTAGGTTCTTCTGTCCAGGTGTTCCTTCTTCTAATATACTGGGTTGTTGGCAAATGGTGGCTATTGACCGTGCTACCAAATAAACACCTCTCGTGAATGATGTGTGTCCGTGATTCCAATTTTCTGGAAATCCTTTTCGGTTTCAATTGGATGATAGTTTTTAATTTTCATTGAAATGGCCAGGTTGAGAATTCTTTTGATTAGGCTGTTATTATTTATTCTAATAATATGGCCATAGAAATTAATTCGTCTTTTCCTGAATGTGTGTGAATTTTTTTCCGAATGCTAATATAGTTCGAGTGATTCCCTTTTCATCCAAATTCCTCCTGTACAAACTAGGCCTCAGATTTTGCTTAAAATTTTTTCTTTCTTACCTTTCAATATCTTTAATCAATTATATGCCCTCAAAAATCAAAGTTTCCGATGCTTATAATGCATCCGGTTTGATTACGATGTTATTGTGCCTTAACTTGGCATTTCGAGATGTTGAGTTTTTGTTGTACTGTTCCGGTTGATTCTGTAGGCTTTTTATAATATAGATATTTTTCCTTGTTTGTTTCACGATTTAGTCCTGCAGGTTGAATAATTTCTCCTAGATATCTAAATTTAGTTACTAGGGAGATATTACCAAATCGCTATCACATATGGACGTTTTTAAAACAGAGGCTAGGTGCCTGGTAATTTTACAATTCTTGTTTGAACGTTCTGTAGAAGTTCTTGTGTGTTTTTATTCAACTTTTGATCAATTTCTGCCAGTTTTCTTTTTATCATAAGCACGTTTCTCTAATGTAATGGTTTTTGATGTTTGAAAGTTTTCAAATTAATTTATAACTTCATTAGTATTAGATTAGTGAATTTGTTCAAGATTTAGTACTTTCAATACTACATAGCTCCATATCTTTGTTATGTATTGTTTTTCTAGGTCTCCATTTACTCTGAGAACTGTGGTTCAGAGTGGTTAGATTTTTTACTTATATAGAACTGTCGCTGACCCGCTGTGTAGGATCGTGCTATGACTGTTGATTGGGTACCAGGATGACTGAAACGTGGGTTCTAAGTGGTTAACCTACGATGCCCTATGACTTGCGCCGACTCTCTTCGTATCTTCTGCTCTTGAATTCTTGTTTCTTGAACCTATCCTCTTCTTCTCATGCGCTAGTAAATAAACATGAACATCGAGGGTAACTTGTAACTAGGAGAGGGAGCGGACAGCTACGAGCTACTTGAAATGAAACAATGTCTCTGGAAACCCCATTTAATCTGCACTGAACCGTAAATCATCTATAGTCGATGTTTTACAAGATCAGAGGTATTCCGTAAAGCGTAATACTGACCCTAGGGATGAAACTTAGCACTACAGTTCACAACTAACAGAGCATGGTAAGGATGGTGCAGCGAATATCTAACTCCGAGGCCTAGATGTTAACTTGTAGCTCGTCAGTGAAGAAGTGAGACTGATCAATATATTCTAGCTTGCTAGTAAAGTATTGGCTTGCATGCTCAGCACTGCACGTGTAGCTTGCAACCTGAACTGTCGATCGGCAGAAAGTCGAACAACAGGACGTGCTTACTCGACGTCTGGCTGCAGTGAAACTTAGAAAACTTACATGATTTCGATACTAAAATATTATAATAAATTATGTCCCGTCACAGAACTATTAAAACGTTTCCACCGTAATTTTCTAATAACAGTGTCTATAATACGAAATGTCAAAGGTAAGCAACATTACAACACTACACTTATCTGCAGACAATACACTAATTAACCAGAGTCTAGCTATAAGGTAGGCATAACACAGAGAACCATTATACTGCACGGTTGTGAAAGATGGACCTGCCATCTTAAACACCTACACTACACGACTGATTAACGTCTCTTTCAAAATTAAGAACACATCATTATCATAATTAAACTGTAACGGAAGTGTATCTGTTCAAACAAACTGTAAAAGAAAAGAAAATTACGTCAAGTATACCGACTCATTTTTTTAAACTTAGTTAATCCTGTTGTAAGCAACACTACGCAAAAACTGCAGAATAAATTTTAATGGGGATATACATTATCAAAAGTTAGAGTCAGATTTAAAGTTTCAGGTGTGCGCCATAACTCTACGTGGCATCGCTCCACCAGATTTTCTGTAATGGAATTCAAATAATCCTTTGAAAGACATTTCTATCGCGCGAAACGACAATAAATTGTATTCTATGTATTCACACAGTCATTATGTAATTTTTACAATGTGTAACGAATATAAACTTAAAGTTCATGACTTTCCTTTAAAATGGCGTTATCAGAACTTTTAATCTGTAGAAATAATTAAAAATAATGTGTAATTCTTAATAAACAGAAATTATTTTTATAGGTTATATAGAAAGCAGGTTAGATGAATTAAGATATACTAGTGATCGCCGAGCGATCGAAATTCGAACGTAATTCTTTAAGTTGTTTAGTTTCTTTCATGAAATAGTAATAATCTAGTAATTCTCTGCATTACCTATAAAATTAAAACGATACACTCCACGCGTAACTGTATGCTAAATTTAGCTTCCAATCTAACCATAGCAAATGATGAAATGTATTTATCGATGGTTCATTTAGGCCGGAAAACTGCTTTAGCTTTATGAAACATGCGCATTTAAATGTATCTGTCGCGTATTCGCTATTTAAATTTGGTCAATTATCATTTTGAATTTCACCCAAATAAGTATTCCTTATTTCTTGTCTCTCTCTCTCTAATGAAATTACTGCAATTAAAAAATCAAACGACACTTAACCAAAGTTAACATTTTAAATAATCAAATGACAATATAGTATCCGGCAGAATCGCTACATTCCTTTTCAAAGTATTCCTTTCATAATTTCAAAAATTAATCTGTACTTTATCTGAGTCTTTCGTTTTACCAAAGACCACAGAGTGTTTCAATGCGGGGAATTCACGTAAGAACCTTGGCTCCGATCCTATTTCACGCGCACACACACGTTCGCAAATTAATTTTTTATTTTAATAATCTATTTGCATCATGTATTAACTATGCTTATTATATTTTGTGTGGGGTGGGACATTTTCCACCAGTGAAAAACTGTTATTAATCTGTTGAAATTTGTATTAACTGTTTCCTTATAGTGTCCTCTTCACGTTTAGCACTCTCCTTTTCCGAAAAAGACGCCACGAATTAAATTAAAAATGCCGAAATATGAGATGCTCCGCAACCGCGAAACGTTAACAGCACTTTAAAAATGACACAAAATTATCAGTACAAGGATCATATCAACCTAAATAGGTTCGTTTTGTCATAGTGATCATGGTTAGTTGAAATTCGGCCTGGACCAAGAGTAAAAAGTTTACTGGAAATTCGTTCTGCGCAGCCATGTCGCAAACCAGAGACAAACTGCGCATTTGTTTACAACTGAAGCAATCGATTATCTCTGACTGCTTATATCGATTCCAAGGTTTATAAAATATATTATATATAATTTTAGCTTCCTGTATTTCTTTACGTTCCTCCGTTCGCCCAATATTCTGGCCGCTATGTGCTATCTATCAGCCCTCGAAATGTTGCTTCTTGCTTCTATATATGAGTTCAGAGATTAATTTCGACTGTTTTGTTTCACCAAAGAAGACAAAGTAAGGCCGCTAGCTGCGCCATCTACCAGCCATCTGAGCGAACTACGTAGGCGAGCGAGCGTTTTATTTTACTTAATTTAATGTATTTGTAACGCATTTTATGTATAGATTTTAGGTTCCTTTACTTCTTCTCCATATAATCTTAACTATGCCAAATCTCACACTCTCCATGCGCACAATATTTTTAAAGTGTAACATAAGTTTTCGCTTAGCGTATTAATATATAGATTATATGAATTTAGAAACAATATCCAATCACTTAATGAAAGAAAACCTTAAAATTTGTGTGTGTCAGTAATTTCAAGTATGATCTCATTTTTTGAGACCCTTGAGAAACATTGTTATGTGTATGGCACATCAGCAGTGATTATTTCGTTTTGCTTACGGTTTCACACCTTGTCGACGTCGGGTTCATTAGAGGAGGGAAAAGACAGGGGGCAAGGAACGGGATGGAGATCAGCCATGGCCTGGAGTGATTTAGGGAAACCATGAATACCAAATCTGGATGGTCGCACTGGAATTCGAACAAGCGTCCTCCTGAATGCGCGGCCAGAGCGTTACAGCTCACCTACCACGTTCGGTTTACGCAATTCAATTGTCGCTGGAGGAAGTTTGTGGTGCTGAAAGGGATCTGTATTGCTAAACAGATCACACTTATTCTTATAACTCAGCACCAGCAGGAGGGGCTAAATAAAAATGTTTAAAATGATATACGTATATCAAAATTTTGTCAGATTGGAATTACTAAACTCTGTATAAATGTATAAATTAATATTGCAACTATCACTTTCATTAATACTAGCTGCTTCGTGATGTCAGTATACAATGTTAAACCGGAAGCTATGGCTAAAAGGGAATACTCTCTTCCTTTATACTACATAACTTAGATACAAAGGCAGAGCAAAGTGCCCTAAGGGTACCGTCTATTATTCTGAGTGTTCACAAAGGACCCTGGTGTCTCATATATCCAGCTAAAGTACTTCGGTACAGTTGCCAACTCCAAGCGCTGAGCAGGACACAAACGCGCGCACAATGCGTAACTAATAGCCACTGCAGAGGCGTATCAAAGGGAATCCACTCACCTGCGCCAAGTAATCGTGGCCAGCACATCGCGTAATGACTACGGTATTTACAAGTATCCGCATCCTTAAGCAGACATCACACGTTAACAGGCCTTAGGCGTCAAATGTTGAATTCGCTAAATGTTTTGTTTTTATGTATATAGAACGAAAAATCAGGGAAACGACAAAATTTTCAAACACCCCAAGAACTTCAATAGAAACGGCCACTGTAGCTTAAGTTAAATGTGGAAGTGTGCGCTCGGGGACGAGGTGGTGTACCGAGCAGTAAGAACGTGATAAATCTACCCGGAATAGCTCTGAGGAAGGCGCCAGTTTGAGTGATGAAACGTTCGCAGTAAATATTTTAGTTGAAGCAGCTCTAAGCCCACAGAATGTAAGTGTAATTTCACCGCACGTTGTAGGTGAATGGTTAACGCTCGGCTTGTAGTCGGGAGGACGCCGGTTCGAAACTCGCCCGAGTATCCAGATTTGGGTTTTACATCGTTTCCCCAAACCAGTCCAGACGAATACCAGGATGCTTCCCTCAAAAAGCCATGGCCGAATTCTTTCCAGTTCCTTGTCCCTAGTTCAATCCCGTCTGTAATGACGTCGACGAGGCGTAAAGCCATAAGTGTAATTTCTTTGTTCTTTCTCTTTAAACTGGAAACTATTGAACTGAAATTACAAGTAGTCCTATTACTCTATGAGGAATCGCGGTAGTCTAGTGTGGAGTAATTCTAGATCTGCAAATAATTGCTATGTGCCTGCTCGTGACTACTGCGAATGTATGCATTAATGTGAGTGTGTGTAGCAGACTACGCTACGTTTTATACATGTTGTCCGTCCTGTTGTAAATGAAGAATATGAAGATAAAATTGTTTAGGGGATATAACCCAGTTACAGCCCATTCAGGCCTACTCTTCCGAAAGATACCGCCATGTAAACGTCACTATCCAGCAAACTTATCAACGACGACAATGTACCATGCCAGCAATACGATCGTTTTAAAACTATGGTGAGGGGTTTCTAAAACCTATACCCATTATTCATCACAGAAATCTGGTTAATTATAATTTACAACCTGCCTTGTCACATCCAAGATATTGCTTTATTTGCGCATCGTACTAGTAAATAATGGATTCAGCCACAGAGAGTCCTCTTTTTTTATGTGTGGGTATTTTCGGTTAGAAAATTTTAAGTTGGTAGACGTGTAAGATGTTTTAAATGACGCTGCTACGGACACTCACAATAGCTACGGCTAGATAAAAGATTGTTAATATGTTGTAAGCGAGCCGAAGCAGAGCTCGGAATGTTTTTTTCTTGGGGTTTTACGCCTCGACGAAATCAAGGTTATTAAAGGTTGGAAAGCAGCGGGGGTAAGGAACAGAAAGGGAATCAGCCATGGCCTTCTGAAGGACCATCCCGGAATTCACCTGGAGTCTTTCCGGGAAACTATGGAAGTCTGAAATCTAGAGGACCGGAAGCGTTACTGCTTACCCAACGCGTCCGGTAACTCGGCCGTACTGACTACATGTAAGCCAGATAATGAATTTGTTTTTGAAGAGTAGTGCAAGAAATTTATAAGCCACTGTGATTCGCTTTGGTTATGTGTACTGATTCTGGTCCTTTTGCATGAATAAAACAGCAGTAGTGGACATTTTTTTTATTGAGAGAGTGCTTTGTGAGAGTACCAACTACGAGTATTAGAGAAATAAGGTGCCGGACTGATTCTTATATGAATTCTTTTTTCCCTCGTACCATTAGGGATTGGAATGCACAGCAAAGAGATTAGCTTTGGTGCTGAGCACCCTCTGCCACCCACAATTTTGTGATTGCAGAGTATATATGTAGATGTAGATGTAGATGTATTTTACCTTAACGAGTGATTATTTTCAGTAATATGTGAGCTCCAGCATTCGCTCGCTGTGAAGTGGCTGAATTTTCTCTGTCCAAAATGTGCTACCACAATTTCGCTAAGGTGTATTGTCTCCCTGTACTTTATTAGTTGATGGAGCAATCAGTTATAATCCAATTGGGAAGGAAACCCCAAGTAAAGGCCTCACAATTAACAAATCGTCGATAGAAACCGCTAATCAAAATTAAATCACTTACAATCAGTTACTGAATTTTGTAAAAATAACGATAGTTTGTTGTATGCAGTGTACTGCCTAGTAACGAATTGACAATCTTCGAAACAAGAAGTAGTTCGCAAGAACACTGAGAAACTTATGTTGGAACGATTTATTCAAGAACATCTACAAAAATTTCAAGGAAAGAATTATTTTGATGTTTTAAAGAAGTATACCAAGGCAGTACATTGAAGAGTAACGGTGGTGGATGACAAATTAACGGATGTGCCTAACCAAGTAAAAGAAAAGGTTAGTAGCGTCAATAAGATGCAAAGGAATAGTTGAAAAAGCTAAATAGAAATTTTAAAGATATAGAACGCAACGTGTTGAAATAATGGCTCTGCAGTTTCACTCATAGTCAAGGAAAGTTGCCTGAGATAAAATTTGCGCCTTGAAGTGGGGCGCATCTAGTAGTACTCGTATTTTTGAGGCTATAGAAGGGATTTAACGTCGAGTTGGTCAGATAGTGCGAGGATGATGTGTTGCAAATTGATGCGTTCACGTGAAGAATGCAATAATTATGAAGGATATTTTGACCATTTATAGAGAAATATTAGTCGAAGAGAACATAGCGAAAAGAAAATACCGATTTCCGAAATCGCTGATATTGTAGTAGAGATGACGTAAGAGAACTTTGTGATATATTAAAGAGCTAACTGGATTATTTGGACGAATCCTCGAAAATTAAGAGAAGAGAGAGTATTTCGGCAGCAAAAATAGAAAACCGATAGTGAGTGATTATTTTCGGTAATGTATGATAGTCTCCAGCAATCGCCTACGGTAGAGAGTCTGAATTCACTCCGTCAAAGACGTGCTGTTACAAATTTTGGTAAGGTATGTTTCGCTCCTTTTATTTAAAATAGCAGGTCGGCCAACTAATTATTGATGTGAAAGTAAGGAAAATCCAATTAAATGACTTAAATAGTGACTCCGATCACTCTGACATACACCTCCTATAGCTCCGTCACGTCATTCGGGAAGACACCTCAGGGCTTACGTCCTAATGGGTCTCGTTTCAGAGATATAACGGGTGAATGTTTTATGGCGATCAGTTGCTATTACTTTGCTCACTCGCTATACCGAGTGAGCGCTGTGGTTCAAGCTATGAGCGGCGCGCTCTCACATTGCAAGTCGCTGAATTTTTATTATTTATGCTTTAATTATGCTTGTAGGGATTGCAATCCAGCAAAGCGGGATCCAGCAATCCTGGGGGATCCCGCATCATTAGACAGTATGGCGGATCCCGCACAAAATTAAGCGGATCCGCAATCCGCAAAATCCGGCGGAAACGCGTGACTCGCTGTCCCAATCGGTCTCTATCGGATGTATTGCACTGTTTGCTGTACCCTTCCAGTTGGCATTTGACTCATATTTTGTCAACCTTCGTCATTCATAAGTAAATAATACACTTTTACATAGTCATCAAAGCTTACGTTTGTTTCGAGTACACATTTCTGTAATTTGAGTTATGGTGCGTATTTATTACGATTTTCTAACTACATAATTATTTTTTAAGTGTCGCACACGTTATCTGAACTTCACGGTTACAGCTTTTTATTCGCGGTTTCATTATTCCATTTTCTGTATTTTCAGATAAAGTAATTGTGACAATTTCCTAATTTGCGGTTGAAAATTTGATTATTCGTTGATATGAAACTAACGTTATCGTATTTTTAACGATCGCGTACCTATTTATTTAACAGCTATCAAGAGGAAATTGTATATCCTTTGACTTATTGTTGTTTTGGCCCCTGCCTCAATGCGTTTCTTTGACGAAAGCCACCTGCTTACATGTGCCGCTCAAGCTTTCGATTAATCCCTCTTCTCTTTGTTATTACTTCGACTAAAGGTAAAAAAAGTTATAATGAAATTTTCACGGGTGTATCGACGAATTGGTTGTAGGAACACCATACTTCGACGGCTGCCTCCGCCGTCTTCCTCATGTGTGTAATTTCGTGTGTTTTCAATGAAATCCGGACATAAAACCTATGAGGACTTCACTGCAATCATTCGCCGAGAAAGTCTCCTTTCTTACTAAAAATTAATAATTTCCACTTTACAAACGTCGTTACGTCACATAAGTAAAAACTGAAATACTTGACAGTTTAGTGTTGGTGAGTAGTTTCTTTTACTAACATTGAATCACTGTGAGATCAATCAAGGAATCAGGAGATATAACAATAAATTCCACAAAAACAATTTTTGTAAAAAAAAAAAGGCCCAGTCTCGTGCTTGCGCAGTGACAAAAAGTTATGAGATCTTGTTATGAGCCAAGTCTACGCTTTACAGAGTATAATCACTTCACTTTGTGAATGGAATGCTTTTCTCGGTGTTATGGAACGTTTATTTAGAATTTAAAAAGCTCTGTAACTTGGCCATTGTGCAAACCATATTTTAAAGTTATGTGAAGTATTGTAAGGCACATAATATGAATTAAGACTCAATATTTCCATTTTTATTATTTATTTAAAAATTGGTTTAATTTAAAAAACAAAAATGTAAAACCTAGAAATACACTTAAGACACGATAAAAAGTTTTAATTTCATTTTGCCAATCAAAATATTGTTAACTGTTGATTTTTATCATTTAACATTAAAATTATTTATTATTTAATTATTAATATTTACTAACGTTTTAAGTAACTATGTATTAAACAATGCGTTAAAACTGTTTGCACCAATCCCGCACGGATCCCGCGGGATCCCGCGGGATTGGCGGAAATCCCGCGCGGATCCCGCGGGATTGAAAACACTGCGGGATTGCTATCCTTAGTGGCTTGGTGTGTTTTATTTTCTAGGTTTTCTTCTTTCTCAGAATTATATTTATTTTCTTCCTTCGATTCGAACCCAAGGACCAGGTGTAAAAAGGCCTTGTGAGAAGCGAAAAGAAATTAAATTCCGGCCGGAGTCCAGCCGGGCCTATTAGGCCCTGCGTACCTAATTTGTTGGCCGAAAGTCTTGTTTTACTTTTTTCTGCGAAGCGAGTAACTCTGTGTGTAATTTATGAGGTAGATCGCCGACCGTCCCAGCATTCAGTTAGATGATTACGGAAAACCGCGTAAATACGCAATCATGGCGGCCGGTATGCGGGGCTCGCTACTAGTTCCGTTGTACTTAACCGCTCCAATGTGCGTTAGCTCAGCGCACTACGTCACACTGGCAGGTTCAGAACTGTATTGTCGCGTTGGAACCGGGACAGGTGTGAATTCGAAGGTTACTTGTCAATGAACACAGCACTTAAACTGAGAACAGGTTTATTGAGAACTCAAACATACACGCAGCACTGACTGCCTCTTGGGCAGAATGCTCTTCTATTTATACACAGATAGAACGTACTAGAGATTACAAGAGTAGTTACAAATGAAATGTGTAGAAGTTACAAGTGACCTTAGGAAACATGTAGAATCTTCTGGAAATAATAAACAGAATTAAATAATTTTTGTCAGTGGGCGGGATTGAACCGGCGACCTTCGGTACCGCAATTCGTGACGCTACCCGCTGCGCCATGCTGGCAGACGGTACACTGGCGTTCATGCGGCACTGCTCCCCTCTCCTGAGGAAAACAGCGTCCCGCTGTTAGATTTCTTTTGGGGCACGCTGAAGTGTCCTGGATCTTGATCTTGTCGTGGGTCCTCTGTATGGCAGTTCTGGAGGGCCCCTCCTGTTTGTACTATTATCTTCCTGTCCGACTTCCTCAGTATCCAAACCGTCCTCAGAGTCCTTGAACAAGAAGCTGGTTGTGCCTAGCTGCTCGTCAGGGATTGTAGTAAGGCTTCATGCGGAGGACGTGAACAATGTCCCTTCGCTTTCGTCGTTTCGAAGACGGCTCATAATCCTCGACTTCGTATGTGACGTCTGACCGGCGGCGTATGACACGATACGGACCAAAGTACCGCTTCAGTAACTTTTCTGATAGCCCAACCTTCCGGACAGGGGTAAAAATCCATACGAGATCTCCTGGGTTGTACGCAACAGGTCGGTGCTTGCCGTCATACCGCTGACGGTCCCTCTCCTGGGTGGCCAGTGTTCGTATGCAAGCCAGCTGTCTTGCTTCTTCGACCCTGGTAATGAGCTGTTTTATATAGTCATCCTGAGTGTCGTCCGGCTGGAATGGGAACAGCGTATACATTGTGGTCTCAGCTTCACGGCCATGGAGCAGAAAAAAACGGAGTGAAGCCTGTCGTATCTTGCCTTGCTGTATTATAAGCAAATGTGACTACTGGCAGTATTGTATCCCAATCCTTCTGCTCAACATCCACATACATCGACAGCATATCGGCTAATGTCTTGTTGAAGCGTTCTGTGAGACCGTTTGTCTGAGGGTGGTATGCAGTTGTCATCCTGTGGACAACGTCGCATCTTGACATGACCTCTGATACTAGTCTTGACTGGAATACCTTTCCACGATCGGATATCATCACACGTGGTGCTCCATGCTTCAAAATAATGTCTTCTACTAGAAATTTTGCAACCTCTGGAGCTTCTGCAGTCGGCACAGGTTTGGTGACAGCGTAGCGCGTGAGGTAGTCGGTGCAGACTATTATCCATCGGTTACCGGTTGTCGACTTCGGGAACCTCCCCAAAAGGTCGATCCCAATTCGGTGGAATGGAACTGCTGCAGGTGGAATTGGTACTAGATGACCTGGAGGTAATTGCGGCACATGTTTCCGTCGCTGGCACTCTTTACAGTGACTCACATAATGCTTGACAGATCGGTAGAGACCCTTCCAGTAATACCTGCGTCTGATTCGGTCCAGGGTCTTCACAAATCCAGATGACCGGATATTGGAGCGTCGTGGAAATACTTGAGAATAGCTGGCTGGAGATGAGCTGGAACGACCAGAAGCCACTTGGGGCCTAGTGGATCGTAGTTGTTCTTATACAATGTCCCATCTATCAATTGAAACCCTCCTTTGGCCGGTTCTCCTTTCTCCAAGGCGTCTATGGTTCTTAATAACTCTGAATCTTCCCTCTGTTCAGCTGCAACGTCACCTAATTCAGCGAGGGCTGAAATTCCATTCATGCTGTTGTGTTCTATTAAAGAATTCCTTGAAAGGCTGTCGGCATCCTTGTGTTTGCGTCCGTTTTTGAATACCACCGTGACGTCGTACTCTTGAAGTCTAAGTGCCCATCTTGCTAGTCGACCTGATGGATCCTTCAAGCTGGTTAGCCAACATAAAGAATGGTGGTCTGTTACGACGGTGAAGGGTTTGCCGAATAAATACGGACGAAACTTGTTGATAGCCCAGACAACTGCGAGGCATTCTTTCTCGGTTGTAGAGTAGTTTATCTCGGGCTTAGAGAATACTCTTGATGCATAGGCTATCACCTTCTCAGCACCTTCCTGAATTTGCACAAGCACTGCACCGATCCCATAACCGCTGGCGTCAGTGTGAAGTTCAGTTTCTGCATTCTCGTCGTATAAGGCTAGAACTGGTGCGGAAGTTAGAGCCTCCTTAAGTGCCTGGAAAGATCTTTCTTTAGTTTCATCCCAGTAAAACTTGGCGTCTCCCTGCAAAAGTTCTTGCAGTGGACGTGCCATGTTACAGAATCCTTTTATGAAACGCCGGAAGTATGAGCACAGCCCAAGAAAGCTTCTCACATCACGAATGTGCTGAGGAGTTGGAAATTCCATGACTGCCCTTACTTTATCTGGATCAGCGCGGACGCCATCTCCGTTGACCAGGTGCCCCAGGATTTTTATCTCTCTGGCGACGAAGAGGCACTTCTTCGGATTGAGGCGGAGTCCTGCAGTCTGAACACACTTCAGCACCGTTGACAGGCGACTCAGATGTTCTTCAAATGTTTTCGAGAAAACAACAATGTCATCTAAATAACAAAGACACGTCGTCCACTTAAGGTGTCGAAGTAAGTTGTCCATCATGCGTTCGAATGTGGCCGGAGCGTTGCATAATCCGAATGGCATTACTTTGAATTCATAGAGGCCATCAGGTGTAATAAAAGCCGTCTTTTCTCTGTCAGCTTCGTCAACCTCGATTTGCCAGTAGCCTGTCTGCATGTCCATGGTTGAGAAGTATGTAGCTCCTTTCAAGCAGTCTAAGGCGTCGTCGATGCGCGGCAGTGGGTAGACATCTTTCTTTGTGATTTTGTTCAGCCGCCGATAGTTCGACACAGAATCGCCACGTACCATCCTTCTTCTTTACGAGGACCACCGGAGATGACCAAGGACTCTCCGAAGGTTGAATAATGTCATTATGCAACATCTTCTCCACTTCCTCTCGAATTATTCGCCTTTCGACTGGTGACAATCGGTACGAGCGCTGGCTAATGGGCGGATGATCCCCAGTATTGATACGATGCTTTATCGTGGGCCGTTTCGTCTGACCTTTTTTTTGCTGGGGTGTGAATACACCAGAGAATTGGCGTAGTATAGCTAACACCCGGTGGTGTTGTTCCTTGGTCAGGCCGGACCCTATTGGCAGTTCCATAGTTGTTTCCTCCAGCGTGTTGTCGGTACTAGTAACAGAGCATGGATCTTCGTTAATGACGTTGAGCTCGCCCTCCTGGACTGGTTCAGCTTGTCCCTATGCACATTCCCTTGGGGATAATTTGTGACTGCTCGTGACAGTTGGTGATCCAAATGTCTCCTCGACCACCGATAATGCTTATGATAGCCGCTGGTATGTAGATTTCTTTCGTGAGCCTAATAAACTTTCTACTATCGACAAGCACTTCAAGGTTGCGGTCGTCCGTGTTTTTGACTGGGACTCTTCTCATTGCGAACGGCGGGATTGTCACGTTGTCAACGGCGAATAACTTCCCAGAAGATTCTGTGTTACGTGTACCCGTCGCAACGACTTCTTCAATTTGCAGCTCAGACGTTCCACAGTCAATGACAGCTTGGGATGCCTTAAGGAAGTCCCATCCAAGGATGACATTATGACTACATTCTGTTAAAATGACAAATTCAACTGGCTGGGTCCTGTTGTTGATGGTTATTCTCGCGACACAAGCTCCAGCTGGCTGGACGTACTTTCCATTTGCGACCTTTAGCACAGTTGCCCCCGTATCACGGAACATTGTCTTCTTTAGTGTGCGACGATAATTGTCCGACAATACGGAGAAAGAAGCTCCTGAATCAACCAGCGCCCGGACAGGTTGGCCGTCGATTATAACGTTGATGAGATTTCCCGACATCTTAGTGACTGTCATCCATGGAGGATTTTCATCTGCGGCGGCCTCACCTCCGTAGATGGTCGCCTTGCTTAGTTTTCCTGCGTGCGGCGGCTAGGGGAGCGGCTGGTAGCTCTGTCCGGCGACGATGAACGGCAGCGGCGCGTCGGGGATCGACCTCGTCTAGGGTACGGCGATGGGCTTCTTCCCGTAGGTCGACCGAACTCGTCAGCGGGTGGCTGCCTGGGGTAGAACTGTTCGGATGGCGGACGTCTTGCGGCAAAATAATCGTCAAATACTCGTCTTCTCTCTCTGCAGTAGCGTATGACATGTCCAGGGCGCTCACAGTGGAAACATACTGGCGCGTTGTCTTCTGTCCTCCAGACGTCCGTTCGTCTGCGGGACGTCATAGGTGCCGGAGGATTTGGTTGTGGCCGTGTCGGCCGGTTCCTAGGCTGCCGTTTGGCAGCTGCAGCATACGTCATATCAGGGCGAGGCCATTCTTCACGTCGAGTGCGATTGGCTCGGCAGACAGGAGCTATTGTCTGAAATACCTCTTTTTCCGCCGCGTCGGCTCCTTCATGACCCACTGGGCTTACATCCATGGCCATGATCTGATGCTCACTCGGTTCAAGAGTCCCAGCTGCCATGAACTGTTGTAATTCTTCTCTCACAATTTGTCGTATGAGAGACGCAAAGTCGTGCTGGTCTTCCACAACTGCCATAGGGACTACGTTGGGAAGTCTGTCATACTTCTTTCGCCCAACCCTCCTTTGTTGCATCTCCTCAATCCGCTGGCACCACTTGATGAACTCTTCCGTCGTAGCGACGTCTTTTATCAGAAGAGCTTGGTACATGTCTTCTGCAATACCTTTCATTAGGTGCGTGATTTTGTCGGCTTCAGTCATATTCGGGTTGACTACGTTGCATAGGGCCAAAACATCCTGTATGTAAGATTGCGTCGGCTCCCCATGTCGTTGGGCCCGGTTCTTCAGTTGTTCTTCCGCCGAGCGGATTTGTCGCTGGTGGTCCCCAAACGTTTTCTTAAGTTCCGTCTGGAACATTTCCCAGTTATTCAGTTTTTCTTCGTTGTTCTCGAACCACTGCTGGGCGGTTCCGTCCAGATAGAAATAAACATTTGCCAAGCACATGGTATGATCCCACCTGTTGTACTTGGCGACTCGGTCGAACCCTTTTAGCCATTTGTTAGGATCCTGTCCAGCGTCTCCAGAGAACACCGATGGGTGTCGAATGTGCAGCTGGCTTGCCGCCATGGGTTTCCTAATGACGCGGACTTTCGGAAGGACGTACTGAGTATATCCTTTGTAGTCCGGTTCCAGTCCGTGTAGGCGGCGACTTTTACGTTGCCTAATCGGAGCCACGACGATGCAGCTGTTGCACAGGGTACCCGGCGTCTCCACCAAACTATGTCGCGTTGGAACCGGGACAGGTGTGAATTCGAAGGTTACTTGTCAATGAACACAGCACTTAAACTGAGAACAGGTTTATTGAGAACTCAAACATACACGCAGCACTGACTGCCTCTTGGGCAGAATGCTCTTCTATTTATACACAGATAGAACGTACTAGAGATTACAAGAGTAGTTAACAAATGAAATGTGTAGAAGTTACAAGTGACCTTAGGAAACATGTAGAATCTTCTGGAAATAATAAACAGAATTAAATAATTTTTGTCAGTGGGCGGGATTGAACCGGCGACCTTCGGTACCGCAATTCGTGACGCTACCCGCTGCGCCATGCTGGCAGACGGTACACTGGCGTTCATGCGGCAATATTATCTTTAATCTGAGAATTATGTTGGAAAAGAATTTTTCCGATGGCCATCGGATGCAACATCCCGACATTTTTGTCCATACTTTCAATAAACACATAAAAAGGACCTACATCTGCTCCGTTGTATCTATTGTTTTTGCTTGGCTGTTTCTGGATTTCTGTTTGTAGCGGCCTATCATTAGGTTGGTTAAGCTGTCTACTTTCAAGGTTACAATTTTGATTTAGTGCAGTTTCTTTTGCCCGAACGTTGCTTGTCATTTCGGTACATAGTCGTTTACTAGGTACGTCACTGTTATCTGGGATATTTAACGGCACTTCTACTGTAGGTTGGGGCGTTAGTGCTGCGGCTGTACCTGGTACGATGTGATGCTTCCGAAGGTTCTGCTGGTCTGGTGAGTCGTTTACGGCTGCTGTTGTATATTCCATCGACTCGTTCCCATCGGGGAGGGGGGCTCGCAGCTGTTGCTCTTGTGTCGTATCTCGTGTTGTGGCTGGTAACATCAGGTATTCATCTTGGTTGTAGCAGGTGGTTAGGGCTTGCTGGATGGATTGTCCCGTGTCCGGGACTAAATCCATTTGTACTTCTTCTTCTTGCGTTGCTTCTTACACTGATCACTATTATCACTTCACTTTAGGTATCACGCTGTGTTACACACCGGCGCACTCGACGGTACGTGGATAGCGCTGTTTGTTACACTGTCGCTAGAGGTAGAGGAAGTTGTTTCCTCGGCTGCTCGAGTGGAACTGCCGGCACGTGTTGTGCATCAGGAAAAGTTGTATTATTACCGCTACCCAATCCGCCAGAACATTTAAAATCCTTCTTCCTGGCGAATCAAACGATTCGAAATTGTTTCTGCTCAAGACACGCAAATTCAATTCTTGCTTCCAGATGACGTCTTTTGGGGCAGTAAAAATTTGCGAACTTACATCTGATGGAGGTAAAACATTCGTTTTTCGGTAACACACGTTGCTATCTGTATTTGATTGAGTGTCAATAGCGAGGTTTGCCTCATTCTCACATTTTGATTTGGCTTGAAGTTAAAATCCGTCCAGAAGAAATTGATCAAATAATTACAGCCGATATTCCGGACCCATTAATTGATCAAGAATTGTTTCATATTGTTACCAGTCACTTGATCCACGGACCGTGCGGTGCTTTTAACATGACATCGCCATTCATGGAAGGTGGAAAATGTAAAAGCGTTTCCCAAAGGAATATACGAATGATGCTATTACGGATATCGACGGTTATCCGTTGTATAGCCGCAGAAACGCTGAGAATGGTGGCCAAACATTTAAAATGCGAATGTCAAATTCTAGAAACCAAGTTGAAATTGATAATCAGTGGGTGCTACCATACTCACCATTGCTTTCAAAAACGTATAAGGCTCATATTAATGTCGAGTTTTGCAGTTCTGTAAAATCCATTTAGTACGTTTGCAAATATGTTAATAAAGGCAGTGATTTGACCGTATTTGAAGTTCAAAATATGAATAAAAATGACCAAATAACACGATATCAAATAGGTAGATACATCAGCAGCAACGAAGATATCTGGCATATTTTTAGTTTTCGTATTCATGAAAGAGGCCCTTCCGTCCAGCATCTTGCAATACATCTTGAAAACGGTCAGCGTGTATATTTCACCGAAGAAAATATTTTCCAAAGAGTACCTGAGCCACCAAAAACGACAAACCACAAACTGAATTTTTCACATTGTGTCAAAAATCTGATGTGTTCCGCCAATTCGCAATAAACATTATTATATACCGATGTTCCAAGCTAATTTTCATGGAACAAATTAGATAAAAAATGGTAGCCACGTAAACAAGGAGAACCACGTCCTTCGATCGCAGGCATATTCAAAGCAAAGACTTTACACAGTGTATCCAAAACAACGTGAATGTTTTTTTCAGCGTTTGTTATTGGTGAATGTTCCCGGACCAGCTTCTTTCGAATTTTTACCAACAGTTAATGGTCGACTGTTCAATACATGTCCAGATGCATGTCGCGAATGCAGCTGCTGGTAGACGACAATCATTGGGACCTGACACTTGCTGATGCAGCGTTGGCAGCCACGCCGAATAGTATTCGTCAAACTGTTTGCAATTATTTTGACAACATGTTATCCAACACAATCTTCGAGTTTGTGGGAAAAATATAAAAACAGTATGACTGAAGATATACTACAACGAGTTAAACAAAAAAAACCAATATCCAAATCGAGATTTCACACCAGAGATGTATAATGATTAATGAAACATTAGTGTTAATCGAAGATTTACGTATTTTAATTTCAGATTTGCCACTTAATCAATATGGTATGCCATCACCTGATCGACCGAAAATTATTGCGAATAATGAGCCATTACTGACAGCAGAACAAAAAAAAAAAAATTTATAATCGGATTATGCTGACTGTTGATGCTGAACAAGGCGGTTTTGTTTTTGTTTTTTTTTTGTTTCTTGGACGCGCCAGGTGGAACCGATAAGACATTTGTAATATTGCTGATCCTTGCGAAGGTGCGGTCGCAACAGAAAATTGCATTGGCAATTTCATCGTCAGGCATTGCTGCCACTTTGTTAGATGTTGGGCGAACCGCACTTTCAGCATTTAAGCTGTCACTAGACATTCATAACAAACCAAACGCAATGTGTAAACATGAAAAAGAAAAGTGGAATGGCTGCAGTGTTGCAAAAGAGTTCAGTTTGTAACGAACGCGTCTTGTGACCGCTAGTTACATTAATAAACTATATGTTTATTATTTAAAATGTGGAATATTTTAGTGGGCGTTTGGACGCAGTGTACATTGTACAAGTGTGGAGCGGCAGATCTGAGGAATGCCAGCAGGCCGGTTCCTAGAATTAGCGAGGGGAGAATAGTGAGTGCCTAATGGAGGGGAGATTTGTGCTTGCCAGGTAGACAAACAGGGTGATCGGCGAGAGTTTTTTCTGTTTTGCATGTGGCACGACGAACGAGGGAAGAGATATTCGATGCCGGACAGCCAGCACGTTCAGACGATGTGATTTCTGGACTGTCTATTCGTGAGTGGGACTGTTGCTGCTGCCTGGATCCGGACACCCGCTATTTTGTTTGAGCAGATGAGCTCAGGCAAAGGACGACATCTGAGGAACTGTGCTACACTGGTCCATAGCAGAGAAGACCGTCATCCAATGTGTGGCGGCAGACATGTACATTCGGTAATTATACATCGCCAATGAAGGACACTGTGCTAGCTAGACTTTCATGTTCATAGCATTGCCCAGCTACGACCCTGCAGATAAGAACTCTCATAGCCCGGAGCAAACATCTCTTTCAGAAGTGAAGTCAAAATGTTGGCTTCAATTACTGTTTAACTTTTTTGTATTTTATATAAAATACCCTGGCGCCCACAAAAAGGACAACTGATTATTTTTAACTAATTTGTTATATATGTCACGTGATTAATTGAAATAAAACCATTTGTGATTTCTCGTATAAAGTATTCACGCAAGTTCTACCTTTCATGATAATAAAATAAAATAATAAAATTAATTATAATTTTAAATCAGGTAATGAGGTCAGAACGTTACAATGGCGACCAACGTGGGGCTTTTCGATTATTAATTGCAAAAATTAATTATGCTATGAACGAAAGACAGCACTATGTCCTTGGCAACTTTCTTATTTTGTAGATAGAAAGTAGTTCGTATTAGTTTGCGTAGTAAATGCATGTATAAATTCATGTTGTACTTGTTGATCTTAGATGCAAGTTGGTTTTGCAATAAGATCAGATAAATTTATTTTGTGTGCATTGCGTGTGTTAAATAATAATTATCTTGTGTGATATGGGAATGAGCAATGGGTTTTGTCCAAACGCACTCAAATTCTGTTATATTACGGCGTTGATAATTGTTGTGATGCTTTCTTTATGGCAATTGCAAGTAGTTGTCGAAATATTTGTGTGGATTTCGAGCCATATGTCCAGGGTAACGATATCTTTTCATAGTTAAACCATTTTTCCGCGGAGGTATTTGATGAGTAATTCTTCTTGTAATTTTTCCATTGAAATTATAGTATGTGCTGTAGAATGTTCTTTGGGTTTGATTTTATTGTACATTTGCGGATTTTATTGAGGCATTTTATTTGCA
This sequence comes from Vandiemenella viatica, assembly GCA_031002005.1. Lineage (NCBI taxonomy): Eukaryota > Metazoa > Arthropoda > Insecta > Orthoptera > Morabidae > Vandiemenella > Vandiemenella viatica. Next base: position 21,121 of record JARYHS010011947.1, read on the forward strand.
GATTAGTGTAAAGTCTTTCTGATGGTGTGTTTTGCAATCCTTATTTCCTTTCCTTGTTGTTGTGTATTGGAACATTCTTTGTGTGTCAACGTAATAGTTGAAAATAGCGTGAAGTTTTAAAGTAATGCGCTTGAGATCCAGTACCATTATTAACATGTCGAAAGAAATCGTGGAAGGGTCAAATTTATCACAGGAGCCAGTACCCACTGATTCAAACACGGATCGTATCGGGGAAGACAATAATGTCGCAGAAATAGCGTATTCCACCCAATCACCCGTTGAATTAAGGCAGGAAAATTTGGAAAATTTTCAGAATACCTCCAACATGAGTGCGAAAAAAGTCTCGGTGATTCCTGCATTGCAGACTCAGCAACACCAGATGAACGATATAGCGGCTTTATTAATGGAGAAATTTTCACAATTATCTGCTCAATTTACAACACAATTTCAAGAATCCAATGAAAAATTGTCTGAACTCTCAGTGCAAATGTCTAGTAAAATCGAGAGTCTTGAAAGAAAACAAGAAATGGCTCACAAAAGAATTGAAGAGCAATTTGCTACTTTTCGCGGAGAAATTGGCCGAGAAATAAATGATTTTAAAAAGGAAATTAGCTCTGAGATCACTCTTTTAAGCAAAGTCCAGACGGAGTTAAAGTCTTCTTGCAATGTACTTGAGACGACTAACAATGAAATTTGCCGTAAAGTAGAAGCGAATAAAAGTTCAATTGAACAAATGCGCACAGAAAACAGTGAAAATTTAGGTCAGATTTCTGAGTTTGCTCATTCAATAAAAGATGGTGTTGATGAAAATTTAGGTAAAATAAGATCCGAAGTTGGAAACCTTAAGAATTCTGTTGGACAAATGGAGGAAAGTCAAAAGAATCTAGAGACCTCACAGCGTAATCTTGCTGCCGAAACGGAGGTAAAGTTACGTAATATGGAACGGAAACTAACCGAAAGGAATAACTCTGCTAGCAACAATGAACAATGTCAAGCTAGTTGTGCTCAGCTGTTTTCGGGAAATATCGAGTTAAAGCTGCCTAGATTTGGTTCCAAGGGGGGGAATAAACCCGAAAGCTTACCTCGAAGACCTTGAAAGATACTTTCAAATTAAAGCTGTTCCGGACTCGGCAAAACTTTTAATCATTAGCCAGTCATTTTTTGAACAGGATCGTTCATGGCTAAAGGTAGCATGTACTCCAGACATGTCGTACGCACAGTTTAAGGAGTTGTTGTTGAGTGCTTTCTGTCAGCAAAAATTCAAAAACCAAGCTAGGATGCGATTTTACCAAGGAAAGTACGTTCCTAAGCCTGGTGATTCAATGGAAAGGTATGTGGAACGGTTAGGTCGTAAAAAGTCGTTATTTTGACACAGTGATGCCGGACGCCGAGTTCATTGATATAATAAGTTCACATTTCAGCCCGGGGGTTCAAGAACACATCTCGCCTGTATATGTAAAGAATATCACTGATTTATTAGAAACACTGCGGAATCTAGATGCCATAGGACAACGAGCGAGCCGTGAACAGTGCGCGGAAAATGTGCAGGACAATCGCTTTAATTCTCATGGCTACTTCCGGCCAAATAATCAGAATAACGGGCAAAGTTTCAAGGGAGGTAAAAATTGGAAGCAATCCCAATCTGGCGATAAGAAACCGTGGAAGACTGATGGTCAGCGGGATGGTCACGGCAAACACGCGGGGGTTCGCCGGAGGGTGAATGCTATTCTAACCGTCGATCCGGCAATAACATTCAGAATGAAAGTGAAAATTAATTGAGAGTTGGTGCAGCATGTGAAACATCGCAGGGTGACCAATTAAAACAATGAGATTTCAGCAGGGGATGCTGAGGGCTCTCCACAGTTTTTCCTTATTAATTTAACATACTGGCGAAATGGCGGTGTGGAGAATGATGCGGATATAGCAAGACCAAAGCATAATCAAACTTTCACTGTAGGGCAACGAGTATTATTACGCACCAGTCCACAATCATACACCAATAAGAAGCTTTTGCAAAGTTTATTATAATATATATATTCCATGCATGGTGAAAAGGATAATCTCAGTTAACAGTCACTTATTCACTAATGGAACCAATGACTTTAACCCCATAATTCACGAAACTTGAAAGAGTATTCTGATTATCACAAAGTTTTGGTACAGTCGCGCGAGGATCATTTAGTGCAACTTGTTTCTCTTGATAGTGACGATGGGCATATATGTGCCGGAAAAGGATAAAAACTTGCCGAGATAATATGTTGGGACTTGATTTCTGGCAGACAGAAGGATTCCAAAACGTTGGGGTACATTTACAGATAAATTTCTGGAACTTCACAGATGTTGTGTGGCATATCAAATCACCAAATAGCCAAGGAAAAGGATCTCCAAGGTACTAGGTAGATAATATTTATTTTGTTTTGTTCATAAGGAATTACGCGAATCAGCATTCCATTAACAAAATTCTTTTATGCCATAGATAGCAAATGTACTTATAACGTTGTCTTGGGAAATCGGGAAGTATACTGGAGCGGCATCCGCGTACACTTGATCGAGATCATGTTAATTTGAAAATCACGCGAGGTCTGTAACGAATGGAGATAAAAGGGGATGTAATTGTCATTATGTATATTCAAAGGATGGTGGCGGAAATCCATTACAAATACTTTGCTTCGCGGTGACATAGTAACAAAATATTTGGAACAATCTTGCATTGCTTTGGACAACCCTGCACTTCATAGATGATGACGTCACTGCTTAAAAGTTTTATTATTATTATTCAGATAGGATATGTTCTCTACCAGTTTTATTCATTCATTATATATTAAGATTGTGTTATCCTATGTGTTGAATATCTATGATGATCACAACTGATGATGTATTGCGCTATATTTATTAAGAATGGTATGTAAGTAAAATTTTCAATTTGATATAAAATGTTATTGTGCTAGAAAATCTATATCACTACAATAATTTGTTACTTATAAGGTTACATTTGAAATGGTTATATTATGTATTTAAGGTTTGCACAAATCTACCCACAATCAGGGATGGGAGTAAGAAAAGTCTATGTACAAGTAGCCAAGGGACATATGTTCGGTTGAATATTCATGTCGGTGGAACTTGTGATGGAATAGGTTAGAATAGGTTACCAGATTTATAATTACTGCTAAATTAATGGACGAGGAAGGAAAATTTGTATATTTCTTATTGTGGAAAATTTAAATAAAACTAGTTTATTTAAATTTGCCGAACCAGGGGGAATATGTAACGAACGCGTCTTGTGACCGCTAGTTACATTAATAAACTATATGTTTATTATTTAAAATGTGGAATATTTTAGTGGGCGTTTGGACGCAGTGTACATTGTACAAGTGTGGAGCGGCAGATCTGAGGAATGCCAGCAGGCCGGTTCCTAGAATTAGCGAGGGGAGAATAGTGAGTGCCTAATGGAGGGGAGATTTGTGCTTGCCAGGTAGACAAACAGGGTGATCGGCGAGAGTTTTCTGTTTTGCATGTGGCACGACGAACGAGGGAAGAGATATTCGATGCCGGACAGCCAGCACGTTCAGACGATGTGATTTCTGGACTGTCTATTCGTGAGTGGGACTGTTGCTGCTGCCTGGATCCGGACACCCGCTATTTTGTTTGAGCAGATGAGCTCAGGCAAAGGACGACATCTGAGGAACTGTGCTACACTGGTCCATAGCAGAGAAGACCGTCATCCAATGTGTGGCGGCAGACATGTACATTCGGTAATTATACATCGCCAATGAAGGACACTGTGCTAGCTAGACTTTCAAGTTCATAGCATTGCCCAGCTACGACCCTGCAGATAAGAACTCTCATAGCCCGGAGCAAACATCTCTTTCAGAAGTGAAGTAAAATGTTGGCTTCAATTACTGTTTAATTTTTGTGTATTTTATATAAAATACCCTGGCGCCCTCAAAAGGACAACTGATTATTTTTAACTAATTTGTTATATATGTCACGTGATTAATTGAAATAAAACCATTTGTGATTTCTCGTATAAAGTATTCACGCAAGTTCTACCTTTCATGATAATAAAATAAAATAATAAAATTAATTATAATTTTAAATCAGGTAATGAGGTCAAAACGTTACAAGTTATAATTTGGGATGAGTGTACTATGGCTCATAAACATTCACTCGATGCATTTCATAGAACTGTGCAATATTTGAAAGGTAACGATAAACTTTTCGGTGGTACTGTCCTACTACTGTCTGGTGGCTTCCGACAGACATTACCAGTGATTCCTCGCTCTACTTTTGCCGATGAGACTAACGCATGCTTAAAACAATCGTTTTTATGGCGGAATATCGAAACACTTTGATTGAGCATGAACATGCGAGTACAGTTGCAAAATGATCCATCAGCACAAGTATTTTGTAAGCAATTGCTGGATATTGGAAAAGGTGAAATAGAACTGCATCCAAATACACAAATTGCTGGATATTGGAAAAGGTGAAATAGAACTGCATCCAAATACACATTACATCAAATTGCCAGACAAATTCTGCACTGTTTTATTCACTCAAAAATGAACTAAATCATCGTGTGTTACTGGATATATCAAATAATTACTTCTATCATAATTGGATCAGTAATCTTGCTATTTTGGCAGCAAAAAATGTTGATGTCAACGAAATTAACTTCCAGATACAACAGTTGTTGCCAGGTGATCTTATGTCTTTTAAATCAATAGATACTATTATAGATGAAAATGAAGCCGTAAATTTTCCAAATTATTTTTTAAACTCTTTGGATATAACAGGAATGCTGCCACACAATCTCCGGTTAAAGATTGGTTCACCGATTATTCTTCTTCGTAATTTGAATTCACCTAAATTATGCAACGGTACACGTTTGGTGATCAAAAGGATCACCGGAAATGTTCTTGAAGCAACTATTTTGACTGGAATGTTTAAAGGAGAAATCGTCCTGTTGCCATGTATTCCAATGATACAGTCAGAATATCCAATACCATTTAAAAGGCTTCAATTCCCGATTCGTTTGGCTATCGCTATGACAATAAATAAGTCTCAAGGCCAAACAATGTCCGTTTGCGGCTTGGATTTGGAAAATACGTGTTTCTCCCATGGGCAACTATATGTCGCCTGCTTGCGTGTAAGGAAACCATTAAATCTATTTGTATTAGCAAAAGACAGGCTAACTAAAATGTGGTGCACCAATTAGCGCTTAGATAAATTAAAATTAAAAACTGTAATAATTTAAAATAACGAAAATAATTGTTAAAAATGTTTAAAAATCAACTTCTAGGTCTCATTTATAAAACTGAAATTTCAGTTTATATAAATAAAAAAATTAATTTATTTATTTATTTTATAAATATCAATTTTCATATAATTTAAATTAAGGAATTTGTAATAAAATGTAAATTAAACTTTTTTTATGATCGTTTGTCCTTAATTTCAACTCTCCGTAACTCATTACCAATTACATTTGAATTTCCAAATCGACTACAGTGTTTTTGTCTTTATTAGTGAATATTAATTTGACTACTTTAGGAAGTTTAGAATTGCATTAATCCAACGTACTTTAATTAGTAAGTCACAGCAACGCGTGACCGGGTCAGCTAGTTTTTTTATAATTTTGACTAAGTATTCTTTAAATTTACTTCCATATTTGTGGGCAATCTAGTAAACTTGAAATTAACAATTTTAGTCATATATTTTCAATTGCAGCTCTAATTCTTTAAAACACAATTACATTATTCGATAGCCAAGTAGCGATAAAATTTGTTAAGCCGAGCATGGTCGATTTCGCAACGGTCACTGCAGAGATAATGGATCGCCATTCTGGGTTCTTGTTACCAGGTCTGTAAGCTTACATGCATTATTATATCGAAGCTATGACTCCCGTTATGGCTCACGTAACAATTTTCATGTACATACCATGGTGAAGTCGCATTGATGGGAAGTTTAAAATAACCAACAAATCAACGCAATTCTGCCATACACTCGTCTGAAATCCGAATCTCAATTCAGTACGTGGTTGAAACGTACATAAACTCAGTTAAGGAGTCCAATTAATTTCAGTTCATAACTATGAGGTTTTAATATTCGTCAAGCAAGTACCAGATAATAATATACATTGCCTAGTTTCAGTATAAATGAGGACTGAATCGAACAATAAACATTTGAAATTATTTTTACCGAACGTGATGGGTGAGTGGCATCGCTCTGGCCTCGCAGTCAGGAGGATACGGGTTCGAATCCCCGTCCAGGCATCCAGATTTGGGTATAAATTCTTCGCGGGTTTGCCGCCGGATTACATTACTTATCTCACATATCCAGATTTGGGTTTTCCATAGTTTCACCAAATCACTCCAAGCGATTGCCGGAATGCTTCCTTTAAAAGGCCATGGCCGAATTCCTTCCCGTACCTTTCCAGCCTCTAATGACGTCGACGAAGCGTAAAGCCAAAAACAATAAAAGGACATTACTTTGCGAACATTTAGTGCAGAAATTTCTTACAGGCTATAAGGGATTCAGTGATCACA
>JARYHS010011948.1:0-53997 GCA_031002005.1 Vandiemenella viatica
TCATGCGACGCGTGGCGGCACCCGCTATGAAGTTACGGCGCCGCTGGGAACGCCTGCCGTGACGTATGCACAGTAGTAGGAGCCCCGTCACCTAGAAGTTTGAGATAGGTGATAATACTCTGGGTCATAGCTGCACCTGATTCATGTAAACTTCAAGAGAAATCCAAGGGAGTACAACCTGTTGCTAATATACTCTTTATTGCAAAAAAATATTATTAAGTCGTTTACAGTATTGTATAGCACCGCACAGTGGATGGGGAAGGTATGGCTTGATGGGATCAAGTCCTGGTTCCCATATACCGCACGTCCTGATAGAGATTTTTAGTTTTTTTTTTTTTTTTTCTTAATTCTGTGACGGTCCTCAATCTCCGAATCACAGACTACGCATTACACAAACAAAAATACATTTAGCCCTCACAGTTACACGTTTCACAACACAAAACAAGCGTGGTGGGTGAACGGTTAACGTTCTGACCTCGCATTCGGGAGGACGCGGGTACGAATCCCCGTCCGGGAATCCAAATTTTGGTTTCCCCAAAATCACTCCAGGCCGAGATGCTTCATTCAAAAGACCATGGCCGAATTCCTTCCAGTTACTTGTCCCAGTCATTTCGATTCGCCAGACTCAGCGACAAGCCAGGCAAATCCCAACACGTCGCGTCCTGAAAAAATACCACCCTGCAACAGCGGGATAAGTGCAAGCAACAAGAAGAATAACACAATATTGCAATGAACAGTTTTGTATACAATACGTTTAATTGAGAGAAATGAATGTGTAGAGCATCAACCACAGTGCTAGTCACGCCGTTAGACAAGGCTGATTGCTCAAAAGACGCCTCTGGCAGAATACGTCATTCTCCGAAGACTTGGTCGTTTACAGTATTCTCTCAGAAAGTGGCGTAGCTAGATTAACAAGGGCCTCGGTGTGCAGATTCTCAGGCCAGATATGCCACCTTTTTTCTTTTTTTTTTTCTACCAAATCTTGTGAGGTTTGCTGGCAGGGCTCGCTGAGGACCCCATGAGCTGAGCGTGGGCCCTCTGAGCTACGCTTGGGGCCCCCTGAGCTTGGGGGCCACGCTGCACGGCACCACCTAGCACTCCGATAGCTACGCCCCTGCTCTCATAAATGCTCAGGGGGACAGAGACTGAGGCAAACCAACTACTCCTCTGCTGCCGACGGTGAATTTTAAGCAACAAGGAGTCGTCCTTGAAAATGCTTCTTGTATCTCCAAATGGCCCGGCTGTTAATTATAAAAGGCAACAGCCCAGTAATGTTTCGAGTGATTTTGTATGAACTTTCACTGCGAAGAGTCGCTAGTTGATCATCAAACTAATTTCTTTATGGGCGTTACTAAAGGACACTCAGGAAATCGGGTAGACGTTTGGCCGTTCTGCTCTGAACAGGACGAGGGAACAGATTCTGTGCTCTTATCCGGAGCATACAACAGTAAATGCATGGCTCCACAAGCAGAATTAGCCATCTCGCTATGACGTTATCCAAACGCAATCCGAGATTAGATCAGTATAGTGAATAAAAGATAATGTGTGTTTCCCCTCAATACTCTCTAATCTTTATATATAAAGATGAATGTATGCTTGTTTGTTTGTTGGTTTGTTTGTTTATTAGTTTGTTTGTTCTTCATACAAATCCACAGTTTTCATCCGATCTCGATGAAATTTTGCACACTTATCCTTTGAAACAAGGAGAAAAATACTGTCTACATTTGGTTAAAAAATTATATGTATAAATAACACATGTTGTCTCATAACTTCGAAATACGGCAATATACAGACACGTTGGATATGGTCGTCTCCGTACCGTGTTTCCGTACAGTGGACTGGCAGCTAATAGTGGTTAAAGCGCTTGCTTACGAACGTCGTGGTCTCCGGTTCAATCTCCGTGGGGGCTAAGATTTTTAAAAATTGTTTTTCATCGTAAGTGTCAGGCCTGGGCCGTAGGTTATTCGGATTGATTGTTAAACTGTAGATATTAGAAAGTTAGGGGTACAATGCGAGGCAAATCGTAGATAGTCTTCCAATGTTGTAGGTGTACACTTCTTTACGTTATAATGATCCCTCAGGTGTTGTTCGCAGACAGTAAGTAATTCTTCATACAAATCCACAGTTTTCATTCGATCTCGATGAAACTTTGCACACTTATCTTTTGAAACAAGGAGAAAAATACTGTCTCCATTTGGTTGAAAAATTATCTGTATAAATAACACATGTTGTCTCATAACTTCGAAATACGGCGATAGACAGACACGTTGGATATGGTCGCCTCCGTACCGCGTTTCCTTATAGTGGTCTGGCAGTTTAGTGGTTAAAGCGCTTGCTCACGAACGTCGTGGTCACCGGTTCAAGTCTCCGTGGAGGTTAAAATTTTAAAAAATTGTTTATCATCGTAAGAGTCAGGCCTGGGCCGTAGGTTATTCGGATTGAATGTTAAACTGTAGATATTAGAAAGTTATTGGTGCAATGCGAGGCAAATCGTAGGTAGTCTTGCAATGTTGTAGGTGTGCAGTTCTTTACGTTATAATGATCTCTCAGGTGTTGTTCGCAGTCAGTGTGTGAGTGTGAACCACAGTAATATTATTATAAATACGGAAGTAAGTCTCTGTCTTTTTGTTACGTTTTGACGACTAAATGGCTATATCGTTGTGATGCAATTTTATAAGGAAATCTTTATGAAGGGCACAGGATATTTTTTCCAATATGATTAACAGTTGTAGTCACGAAAATTTGAGACCTTATCGAATGGTGACAGAAATATGTTGGAAATTGATTCTCTTCAATAGACAGGTTGGACGGTACAATGATATAGTGATAGCTTACCTGTCATATTATTCCTACTCGATATTGTTTGGGACTTTCTATATTTAATTCTGGCAAAAAAAATCTTAATCCACGCGTACGAAGTCGCGGGTACGGGCTATTTGTTAATAAATTTCGTTTAGAAACAACGTATTATTCAGTATAGATGTCGATTTTCTCTGTCCTATTACTTTGTGTCTGCTTAAATGTTTCTCTAACCAGTTTATTTTGTCTTCTTTTTTGACATGCCTTGCGGGCGTAACCTGGCCTAAGGTGTAGCTCTAGCAGAGCAGGAGCAGCTGAAGTTATTAGAACCCACGAATCGGATGCTCATGCTGAAGAATGAAGAAAAGACCAAGCCGAAATAAAGCTGCCCTTAATTAACCCCCCTCCCCTCCCCCACATCCCCGCACCTGCGTTTATTTTTCTGTTTTTAAATATGTTGGAAATTGATTCTCTTCATGAGATCGGTTCGATGGTGGAATGATATAGTGATGGCTTTCCGGTCATATTATGCCTACTAGGTGTTGTTTGGGACCAATCCTAGGTTACTATATAACAGTTTCCTATAAACAATTCTGGCAACGAAATTCTTAATCCACGCGTACGAAGTCGCGGGTATCTGCTAGTACCCTATAAAACGCCCTGTTATCCCTGTCTATAAGCGGGTAGAACATTAAATGCATAAAATTTTACGAAGATAATTTCATTTAATTAACTATTTCGTAGTATTTTTAGTGTAACATTGTTGGTTTTTTAATTAAGAAAAAGAAATAAAGTGAATATCCTAAAAGACACTGAGACCCAGGGAGCTGCATTAGATGAGCAAGGAAATCTGTCAGTAGAAAGGACTACAGTAGTGTAATAATACAAGATGAAGGGGGTGTAAGGGCGGATCAAGAAAAACAAAGATACTTTTATGGCATTTGTTGATTTAGAAAAAGCTTTCGATAATGTTAGGTGGGACAAGATGTTCAAAATTTTAAAGAAGTCAGGTCTAAAGTATCGAGATAGAAGAATCCTCTATAAACTATATAAGAATCAAGTGGCTGTGATAAAAGTAGAGAATCACGAGAGACATGCATCACTTAAAAAGGGTGTGAGACAAGGTTGTAGTCTATCCCCGTTAATATTCAACTTGTATGTAGAAGAAGCAATGAAGAAAGTCAAAGAAAAATTTCCATGTGGCATAAGTTTTCAGGGAGAAAAAATCAGTATGCTACGATTTGCTGACGACATTGTCTTATTAGCAGAGAGGGCTGAGGATATTGAGAAGTTATTGAATGGCATGAACAAAATACTGAAGGAAGATTTTGGACTGAATATAAATCAAAGTAAAACAAAAGTGATGAAATGTAGCAGAAATGACACCAATACTAGCAGATTAAATATAAAAATAGGATCTGATGCAATAGGAGAAGTGAGTGAGTTCTGTTACTTGGGAAGCAAAATTACAACCGATGGCCGAAGCAGGAATGATGTTAAAAGCAGAATAGCACTTGGAAAAAGAGCCTTCATGAAAAAGAGAAACCTTTTAGTTTCAAATATTGATCTAGGAATTAGAAAGAACTTCTTAAAACTCTATGTGTGGAGCACAGCACTTTACGGTAGCGAAACATGGACTTTAGGAATACCGGAAAGAAAGAAACTTGAAGCATTTGAAATGTGGTGCTACAGAAGAATGCTGAAAATTAGGTGGACAGACAAAGTAAGAAATGAACGAGTTTTGGAAATGATGGGTGAGGAAAGGAGTTTATGGAAGAAGCTTACAGGACGAAGAGACAGGCTGGTAGGTCATATTTTGAGACATGCTGGATTGGTTAATTTGTTAGTGGAGGGAACAGTCGAAGGGAAGAACTGTAGAGGAAGACAGAGATTAGAATATATGAAGCAGGTAATTGAGGACGTGGGTTGTAAGGGGTATGTAGAAACGAAAAGGTTAGCACAGGATAGGAAGGGATGGAGGATTGCATCAAACCAGTCTAAAGACTGACGACAACAAAAAAAAGATGAAGCAGGAAAAAACATAAAGGAAATGAGTGGAAGTGAATAATTAAGTATTTTTACTAAAGCACTATAATCAAACCATTATTTCATTGAGAAGCGAGTAAACCTGCGTCTAAAGGACAGAAGGCTTTACAAATTACTTGGAACTGCTGTCAGAGGATGTTGGATGCTCTGAACAAACAACATACGATTTTTTTTATTTTATTTTTTTAAATCGCCTGGTGATGAGGGAAGGAAAACCAGTGGGCCGCACATTACTGACGCGAAGCCATCGATTAACCATATTCAAACGTCCTGACTCCATGAAAATATTTCCTCTTAGAAGAGGCATTTAACATTTAATTTGTTTAAATAATCTACTTTACATAGCACACTGTATTCGCTGAAAGTTTGTTTTCCAGGCTTCATGAGAGAGAGATTCTTCTGTGATATGAGTCGATTATCTCCAGCATATGGAATAAATTGTTTTGTTTTTATACACCAGTATCATAGTTTTGCGAAATTAGTACTTTTTCATTCTACCAACTACGACCACAGAATGGCTCAATTTAATGAAAAATACTATGGAAAAATGAATGGATTTGAATTAAAGGAAATCGATGTAAAAACACAATAATTTCGTGTGACCTGGTGACAGTGTTTCTGTAGGATGCACATTCTTTCACCTTGTACAGGGGACCTAAAGTTTAAGGTGCAATCCGAACCACGGAAGCGTTCTGGCGTACTTCGCATTACACAGCAAGCACTGCCAGAGGTGAATGATGGGTTAAGGGCATATGAAAATCCCAACCGAGACTGATATTCCAGTCAGACACCTTAACCACTGAGCCACCAGTTCACTCATCCACGTAATACGTAATACCTCTATTATAAGAACAGTGCATGGAAAACCCAAATCTGGATGCCGGGACGGGGATTCGAACCCACGTCCTCCCGAATGCGAGGCCAGAACGTTAACCGTTCACCCACCACGCTCGGTTTCTGTAGGTAATCTTCCACCTGTAAACAGAATACAAGCACAAATTAATTCGGTAAAAAATAAGAACGCGCTTTCCCAGCCACCAAAGCGGTCGGTTATTTCACACAAATATCCAACAGCATTCATCAGTTTTATATCTGTAGTGGATGAGCAACTTTGCAAAAAACTGAAACGCCGACAAAAATATTAGCCAGAAAAAGCCTTAATCAGAAACACACAAGGCTGCGGACATTAAATTTTTAAGTGTCGCTGTTGAGACTTTCCATTTGCTTCGGAGACTGAATGTTCTATTTGCAGCCAGCATTCAGCAAGCATCCATTAAGTAATTAATGACGTCAAGGGCATCATGCATGCTCTGTGAATATCCCGCTGGGGCCGTAGAGATTTAGAACTCATTCCGACACGCCACCAACGACCCCTCATTTGCATATAAATTGATGAAACTAACATACAGCGCGCCCCAAGTTCACAGACGTATGAGAGCTCGGCATTCACGCGCGAGCAAAGTGTTTGCATTGGACGGCGCTGTGTGACAAGACTCACGGCAACACCTCCGCGCTCGCTGACGTGTTGCATTAGCCAAACCTTCGAAAAGTTGCAACTGATCAACAACTTCAGTGGCAGCAGCCGTTCTCGTAGCGAGCATTTTGTGCTCTTATGGGTATTATTCCATTGCCTGCCTACTTGTTTATGGGAAACAGTCTAAGGACTAAAGATGGCCATTTTAAAGGTAGTCTACAGCTTGACTGTGTACAGTTTTTGTAAACTTACGTACAAGATCATCCACCAACTGTGCAATAGGGAAAGGCAATGGATTTTCACAGCTTTCAAGCAGTATTCTCGTAGGATTAGCGGAGGTAGAGCTCCGCATACCTATTTCCTGACCGTAGGTACTAGAGTGGACGTGCCGTCATCAGCGACAAGGTCCGCCCCTTTTTTTTATCTCCCCGCGGAGTTTCACCTACAGTACTCATTTGGTGGCAGGCTGAGTGGAGCTGGAGGACAGTTGCGGACGTTCAGCTTCGAAGAAAGACCCTCGGCTTCGTCGGGGATCGAACACCAGTCGTCTAGGCCGTAGTCATACTCTCTATCACCTAAGCTATGCGCCCGCCAGAATGAATAGCATCATTTAAAAATATATTGCTTGAAGATTTCTCGGGCGTGCAGCCGGGTCAATTGATCGCAGATCTACGAATTTTCTATGGCGTAACGTGCCATCATCTTCAGGTAGCGTCCACTGGTCGGCGTGAAGAGCACAGTCCGGGACGCGACTGCTGGTCTGCTCCGGGGGCGTCGATATTTATACCCTGGGATCCCCCCCCCCCCACTCCCGCCACTGCGCTCCGATCGTGGTGGTGGGGGTAGTGCGTTGCAACGCGTCGAGCAGTGACCATCAGTTTGTATTATATATTTATATTGTTTACATTGTTTATATTGTTTATATTGTTTATATTGTTATATTGTTTAAACATCTAAACTAAAAGCTTGAAAAATAACTTTAATGTAATAATGTTTATATTAGTACTTCGCTTTTCATTAATATCAACTCAAACGTTTCTGCTCCTTGTATTAAAACATTTATTCGTACGATTACCAACACAATTCACAATTCTGTAGTCGTAAAAATATTCTTAATAATTTATACGCAGACTTCATAAATCAACAGATTAATGACTTTTTTCTTACTTTTCTCATTCTCACGTATGATATTAGTCTTATTAATTTTTATAACACTCAAGTCCATTTTTCAACAATGCCGTAAATTCTCTGACGGGATCTCCAACGAAGACCGAGCGTGGTGGGTGAGGGGTTAGCGTTCTGACCTCGCATTCGGGAGGAAGCGTGTTCGAATCCCCGTCCGGGCATCTAGATTTGGGTTTTCCATGGTTTTCCCGTATCACTCCAGGTGAATGCCGGGATGCTTCCTTCAAAAGTCCATGGTCGAATTCCTTCTCGTACCTTTCCCCAGTCCCATCCCACCTGTAATGACCTCGACGTCGATGAAGCGTAAAGCCATAAGTAAAAAAAAAAATATATTAAAGTCCAACGAAAAAATCTGCTAGACGTCAACCAAAGATAAAAAAGCTGCCATACTCAAAGAAAAACGTAAGACACAAACATTTAGTACAAACTCTTACAAACAACTCCCTCACACCGGTCAACAGGATCGTTCTAGGATTTTAGCCTGGGTCCCAGTCCTATGTGATGTTGCTTTAATGCGTGAGGCCATCCTGGTGGTAGGTGCGAAGTAGCTATCTCTATAAGGAATATTATTCGTCTGAAATAAGTCTTGAAAGATGTATATCTAGCCTGAAAATGTCATTCACGGAAATCCTGTATCAGAATGACAAATACCTGAAAGTGCACTTTATAGAGCGTACCGTTAATGAAGAATACTGAAGTTCTTGAAAAGTTTTTGAAGTAAGATTTCCAGGAGACGCCTAGGGAAGAAATTATATAGAATTATTTTTTTAATCCAACTCCTCTTCCCATTTTCCCCCCTTAAAAAAAATTTACACCTGAAATTTTTTTCGAAAATGGGATGAAAGAAACTTTGTGTACGCATGCTTTAAAATAAGCTAAAAAATAATGTTTCCATTTGATTTAGAAGACTGAACTCCGTTGCCACTCTTAAGGGGGTAGATACAGTTATCAGGCTCAAAAAAAAAAAAAAAAAAAAAAAAAAAAAGATTTTTTCTTTCCATTTACAAAAATAGTTTTTTTTGACTTCATGTTGATGAAAAATTATTTCAACATCTTTGACAGTGTGGGAATTATGCATGATTAAACAAAGCCCTGCACGATTGACAGCCATTTAAATCTTACTGTACTTGCAGGTACCATAACATGTTTAACCTTAAATATTTCAAAACAGCAATTCATCAATTGATTTTAAAGATAACTTTTTTCCACATGAATAGATCTTTTTCAAATTTGAAGGACATGTTCTACATACTAATTACTACAGTCCCTACCATTATTGTTTATGCAGCTTTTCACATATGGAAAATATGCCTATATGTTTAAACAAACAAGCAAAACTTTTAATTTCTTGAAAACTTAAAAAAAAAAAAAAAAACAACAAGAACCAATATAGAGTTAAATTTGTTATATTATTGGTTTAACTAATTGCCTGGATATTAGTTTACAATATTAAAAAAACATTTCTGAAAAATTTCAAATATCGTGCTTTCTGTCATTGAAGACATTAATAACAACATATTTTTAACTGTCAGTTTGGATGGTATATTAAGATATTGTTAAATAATATTTTTATTTTAAAAATCAATTTTTATATATATAACTATAACAGTTCTATGGACCTATTAAATTTGAACCCTCAAATTTAAATAGATTTGGAGAAAATGAAATCTCAATTTCTACAAATATTTGTATGGGTTAGCTGTATCTACCCCCTTAATACAAACGTTTCTGTTTTTTTGAGTGGATCTTCAAAACAAAAGGGCAATCGGTCAAAATGGTTGGTATTGAAGAACGTCTTCAAGAATCCAATCACACGGAATAAAACATAGGAACTTTCTCATCGAGCCCTCGAACAATGCTGGATATTCTGCTAGTCAGTAAAAAAATAAAAAATCAGGAAACACTCCTATCGATATACTAAATAAATTATACTGCCCAATCATTATTTGTGTTCAGTAGCGATTTATATTTGCAAATATCTCTTCTTCTTAATTTTGATTTCTTTTAAAAAAATAATTGAAAAAAGATGCTGTCTTCCTCTGCTGTGGTGTTCCATGACCTGACTCGGAACTCCTTGGACTGGTAACAACCGATAAAGTAGATTGGTGTGGTATAATTACTACTTGATGACAGATATTCGTGGTGACTGGATCTACTGTATAGAGAAGAATGCAAACTACGGAGCGCCCTGGCATATACCATATCAACAAACAAAAATATAAATATTCTAAATAAAATATTGGCACTAGCCAATCCTGAAAATGATCAGTTATTGGCAAAAACCTCTTCCTCAGATAAAGTCAAGGATCCTACTGTTCTTGAGAAGGTACTAAATACATTCTCCGTATCTCATTCATCGTTGTTCATTAATTGATAAACGGAAACTGTCACAGAAAAAACTATAAAAGAACTGATTTTTTTTTCTTTTGCTGTAGTTTTGTCACCTTTCTTTCTAAATTACCTGGGGATGTTTGATCTGCTTAAAAGGTTTTTATAACTCATTGGGTAGTGAATACTGGTTGGAAAAACACTTTCGCTAAGTCTCGTAAATTAAAGTGCCACTTCACAGTACACTTTGAACCTGAATAACACTTCAGAGAGCACTATAATTAAAGTTGCACTAAAGTTCACTTGAAAGAGCAGAATTATAATGACTTTACAGCAAGCGGGTTACTCGTACGCGGTTTCTCGAGGAGGGAGGCAGCACAGTAAACCATTTAATAGGGAAGTAATTGAATGACGGAAATAATTTCCAACATACTGTTGTGTATTCTGTATCTTATTTTAACTGTGACAAGTAATGTGAATGAAAAGCTACGTGTTTTGGCTCAAAGACCCCCTCCCCCCCCCCCCCCCGCCCGAAGTTTTCAACCCTAAAACTCAATAATAAATTTGTAATGTTTTATTTATGACGTTGAAATTGTTCCAATCAATTGCAGTCATGATACAGTTTCGGTTAAGTAATTTTATAATACACGCTCCCTAAACAGTACCAAAAAATACACATAAATTAACGGGACAAAGTTATAGACTCCCCCTTTTCTAAAATTGGTTATATAAGGGGGCATCCATTAATTACGTGAGCACAAATAGGGCGGCGAGGGGAGGGGGGGGGGTCAGGAAAAATATCACCAAATCACTTCATCAAGGGTGTGGGGTGGGGGATCCCCACCAGATCTCACCAAATTTCACCAAGTCGCACCAAGAGTGGGATGGGGGGAAATCCAGATTTCCGAAAAAAAACCTTACGTAATTAGTCTATCATTTCTACTATGCAGTATTTAAAAAGAAAGATTCGTAAATTGGTGGTGAAACAGCGATTGTAGTGCAGTGTATGAGCGTCCTCCTGTGATCAGACTGACGGAGGCGTGTAATTGTTTGTGTTTGGGCCGTTTAATTAGATATCCCCGACCTAGGAGCCGTGCTTTCAGGCCGTGTTGTTTCGCCTCGCTCCGTGTCGCCTGCAGACAGGTAGCGCGGGGCCTCCTGGGAAATCACCGACCTGCTTGCCGCGCTGTCTCTTCGACTCTTCACACGCACGGTGACGACGGGATTGGCTCACACGATCACCGGAAACACCCGCCCGCTATGACTGGCGGCCCGTCATATCTACAGAGCTACAACAGCGAAACACTTTGCCCGCGCGCTGAAGTAGACAATTCCGTGAGATTTGCAGCTGCATCGACAAGTAGTTCTCCCACGATCCCCGAGAGGGTTCCCATCACCATCAAGTCTTCACAAACTGCTGGTAACTTTTCCCGACGGATACAGAAACAAACAACTATTCCTCGAGCTCTGTACAATTAATGGTGACCTGGAACACAAATACTAAATTAGTTAAGCACAATTACGATCGGGCTCTGAATAATTATAATCTTTATGTTATATTATTTAACAGTATCATCCTGACATCGGACATGCAGGTTGCCAAAAAAAAAAAAATCAGCCTGTGCAAATCATCTTTCAGTCCGATTCTGTGTTTACGCCTTGTTGACGTCGATGTCATTAGAGGCGGGAAGGGGATGTGGGCAAGAAACCGGAAGGAATTCTGCCATGGCTCTTTAAAAGATTCCATCCCGGCATTCACCTGGTATGATTTTGAGAAACCATGGAAAACCCAAATCTGGATCCCGGACGGTTATTCGAACCCGCGTTCTCCCGAATGCGAGGCCAGAGCGTTACAGCTCACTCAATACTCTTTGTCATTCCTATTCTCACAAAGCTATGAGAACATGCATAGTAACATCAAACGACCTTAGTAAGATCACAGCCTGTAAAATGAATTTTTTTTTCAAATTGCCCTCCAGAAAACGATACAATATCGTATAAAGAATCATGAGATAGAAGAATTCATAGAATAATAATTTTGATAATCTACACTTGTATGGTTTGGGTATGTTAAAGAATGAGTAGCCCAAGATTACCGAAAGCTTATCTGGAATAAAGGATAACGGAAAGGAACGCCAAGAAGAAGATGGACAAACCAACTGAAGGAGGGTATTGAGAAAAGAGGTTGCATATGTAAATCTGTTATGGACACGGAAACTTTCTTAGACGACAAACAGTGGAAGGCGATCGTCTGTAACGACCAAAACCGAAGCACTGGAAGGCTCGTAAACCACTCCAGGGAAACTGGAGATTGACCGCAATGATGATGATGATGTTACATTATTTAAAGCATTCCTAGCGCAGTGACAGATCAGAGTTACTTTGTGCGTATTTTTAATAATACCACCGGGGATGGGGCGAAACGGCGACCTGGTTAGTGAAACACCTTAGCGAAGAGGGATTTATTGCCCATCATAAAAGGCTCGAAGATCGCATTTAGTTGAGGCACGTTTTGGAAAATGTCAACTCGGCATCTACCGTTGGCTTGAGCGGGTGACCAACAAAGCATTTTGTGTGATTTCCTAGTAAAGTGACGTGAGCAACGAGCACTAGTGGGCGTTCAGCGAATGATAACGCTGTTTGACAATGTTACAAACTTTGGTATTTGTTTACATTGAGAGGAAGCCTATGGGAAGAAGACATCTTCACGTGCAGTGTTGTAATAGGCGGAATGACTGGCGTCTTCGCAAGAAGAGGGACACAGAGTTTTCTTGACATGGGGACAACCGATGGACGGACACCCCGGCACACCTTCAAGTAAACTTCAGTTGCACCTGATCACTCAGTCTTGATTGCAAGAGGCACCCATAATATATCAGAGGGAAGCACCAGGTGTTCGACGCATTGTAGTCGCGAACCCAACACACAACTACAAGAAACAGCAAGACTCCATGGCGCAAGCGTAGCTTCTAGACCTCGTATAGATACGCAGTGTCTGCAAAGAATGATAAAAATTCCTTCGTGATGAGAAACTTTAGCAAAGACGATCCATCCAGTTCAAAGCCCTTGAAAATCATACACTTGTTCTAATATGAAAACTTTAAGCTCAATTATTTGTTTTACAATTCTGATGAATGGAAAACTAATTCATTGTGATGTTCAATAAATTATTTAACATCGAGATTAAAAGAATCTATTACGCTGGTCCTATCTGGTCAAGAAATATGTTATATGACTTGTTGGTGGGTTATTATTGATCATTAGTATTATTCTCTAGCCACACAGATCAAGTACACAGTTAAAATTGTACAAATTAACCTCTCTAAATCCAGTTTTGACCAGTTCTTCGAAAAATAAACTGAATTTGGTGCTGCTCGAAACAGATCAACTACTTTGCAGGATGATGGATACATAGGACTTTCGAGCGTATGTTTCATGGTTTAGTCCTCACCACACTCACACTGAATGTTAGTAGAATCAATATAACCCCATTTCACCATAGTTTCCTTTGACCTGCCCGCTCCTTTTTGCAATAGATCAGTAGATTGAAGGACCTCTAGACGTTCCAATCTCTTCATGACCAAGTGTCTGTCGCTCTGCAACTGTCCCGAGATGTAAGGGACCTTAATTTTACACAACTGTAGTTTTGCCTTTTCAGGAGACCCAATTATTTCCCGCCATGTTCTCAGGGAGGTTTTTCAGGACTTGACTCTCTGAGATTGCGGTGCATCGCCTTGCACTGTGCTCTCCTTGATATATCTAAAGTGACAAAAGGAGAAAGAGCTAAGACGTATATAACTCTGCGGTGTTGAGGATTATTGAGGCGAAGACAGGACGATGAACCTAGCGCGCAGCCTCCCCACGCCAATCACAAGTTGAGTGCCTTTTAATTCGCTACAAGTTATCCGACCCACTCGTATGTCCGCCTCCGTTAAGAAGCCCCATTAAAGGTTTATTGTGATTGGTGGAGGGGCGGCGGACCGGCGGGTTTATTGCGCCCTAAACCGCCGTGATCAGCGTCGCCAGTTTGGCAGCCCTGTTTATGCTCTGGGTCACGTGTCGCTTTCCGTACCTGTCGAATGGCTGTCCGCAGTAATTTGCTACCTGCGAACTAGCAGTCGTCTGGAGGCAACTGGAGTCTGCAAATTACTGGGACAACTCTGCATGCAGATGAAACTCACCCTTAATGGACGACGTTCGCGAGTTTACTGATGGGGGACCTCAGATTGGAATCCAGCCACTGCACTTTACTAAGTCGAAAATAGCAGGGAAATATCCTAAATTAGTGACGCTTCATAAGGGTGAATTTTATTGCAAAACTATAAAACGAAACTGTCTACTGAAAGAAATGTCATGAGTAGATTAATAGTTCCCTCTTCCATCATTTCATTCATTAACATTAACTTCCCTTAATTTTTTCATAGCTACAGAAGTCTGCAAAATTTGCTTGAACAAGTAACAGCATCTCTTAAGTACTGTATAGTGTAAATTCTGGGCACGCTACTAATAAGGAAATATCACTGATATCTTTACGTAGACGACAAATTATGTAAACGTTCTTCGGTAGTATAGACGTAGTTACTTAATATTATTATTTATTAATTGCAATATTAAAGGTCCCTTAAACAAATACTGCTAAATTCCTCTAAATTTATATTTCAGTTATTTGATTCCTTGAGGTAATTTTTTCCTCATATTCCTAGGTAATTTATGCCAGTCTTACTCTCTTACCCATAAAAGAAATTTTCCAACGTCCTTATGCCTAAAAGTAAGTGCAAGTTTATGATCACTACCATCTCTTCTCTCATGCGTAATACTAACAACTTTCATACAAATATCAATATATATATAAATATATATATATACTGCATTTACACCGAGATGGGAGAAGGCCGTTATCGGCCTCCTACCTAACATTCGGGAGGACGAGGGTCAAACGTTGTTCGGCCATCCTGGCTGAGGTTTTCCGTGGTTTTCCTCAGCCACTCTAGGCGAATGCCGGGATGGTTCCCTACAAGGCCACGGCCGACCTTCCATCCCCCTTCCCTCCCCGTAGAGTAAATTGGCTGAAAAGAGTCTGGGTGACTCTCCAGCAGCCCACCTCCCAGCCTTCAGCTAGGAGGAATGAAATGTAAAAAAAAAAAAAAATGCATTTAAGGTACCTGCACTCACCTTATGCGCCTTCTATCGGTCAATACCTCCTAACCCTGTTCCTTTATCGCGCAAGCTACTGATTGTGTCCTGCGGTAATTTTTATATAGAAATCTAGATTCACACATTTGCATCCCTTCAACTCCTGTATTTCGTATCGATAATGTAAATCGCATATTAGACCAAGATATCTAAGGAATGGTCTGACCTGGGATATGAATCCCAAATCCCTCAGTCCCTTGTTTACCAGTTCGTCGTCGTCTTCAGTCAGTGCACTGCTTTAAAATGCCTCACTTCTATCTGCGCAATCTAATCTACTGTAAAATTAGATTGCCAAGATTCTTACATTTCTTACCATCAATAATTAATTTGTCTTCCATGTTATAATCGCACAAAACACTTACTTTCTATGTATTGCATATATGTGTAGAGACATATTTTTTACACATCTTTTTTCAATGTTTTTTAAAATTTTATTTTATTTTAGTCGATCCGAGATTTAGTTCGGAACCCTACGTAACTCTTCAGAGTCTTCTTGCGACACGTGAGTGTGGTCGACCAACAGAATCATTTATTAGGTTTACGAAAAGCGTTGGTACCAGTACAGTACCCTATGCACTTACATAAATGTTAGTAGGCTGAAAATTGACTTAGTAAAATGAAAATCGTATGCAACCATTATATGTCATTCGTAAGTAAAAATGCAGTTTTCTTCCCTCCTTTCACCGTCCAGCTAAGGTTCGCGTACCACCGGCACCCTGTTGTAGACATGCAGTCAGTGTGAATCATGAGGGCCTGTGTCTTGCCTGAATTCAAATCGGGTTTGTTAGAGTCAGACCTATAGAGGGAAGTATTGTATTGTCTCCTGTCTTTGAAACGAGTAACTTTTAGTGTTCTGTATAATAAATGTATTTTTGTTTGTGAAATGTGTACTTCATGAGGTGGAGGTCGGGGACTACCTAAGTACTGGCGTATAAGATTGCGGTAAACCGCCTAAGAACCGCAATCGGGACAGCACGTTCGCGGGGATTGGGACTGGAACCTGGACCCGATTTACTTCCCCAATCCAATGTGCGGTGCCTTATCTACCACAACCACTCTGGTTAGTAGTTATCAGGTAGTCATGATGTTTCTACTATATTTGCTGTACGAAACCTTGTTTACAGACAACCGAGCAAAGAATCGGTGTCGAGTTTGTGTGGCCTTTCCTGAGCGTGTTCCTCAAAAACTCGCAAGTGATCAGTTCTAGATCATGCCTCTAGAAATCCAAATTGGAGAGGTGATATTGGAGTTATGTTCTGTCAACATTAAAGTTATATTATTTTATTCATAACGTCTAATCAAATCCAGCTGTATTATAAACGTACTTAACCGAAACTCTGTAATGATTGGAATTGATTGGAGGAATTTTGCCACAATATATAATATATTACAATTTTATTATTGACAGCAAATCACTTTAATATCTTCTTTTAATTTGGAATAGGAATAAATTTTGTTTGCTATAAAACGCTTCACCCAACTCTATCAGCAAATTAATATTTGGACAGTTTGTGCTTCAGCTAAACTAAGTCACAAGAATTTAAGTCTCAAAATTAGTGATAGGCTAATGTAGTTGGATATAGTTTGTTTTTATTTTTTTCGCCGTAATCGTTTCACTGATTTTTCTAGAGCATCTTCAGTAAAATCTGTATGACATTTATGAATCTTTATTAGCTACGTTTAATTATGAAAGCAATATGAAGTGCAGTTATATTAATTTTACTCACATATAACAAATATAGTTGATATTTATTTTACTTATAAGTGTTTACAAGTACCTAAAATTAATATTCACTGTAATTCATATTGTTTTTCATAATTAAATGTAGCTGGCAAAAACTGTTGAAATGACGCAGAGCACTGAAGAAAGTGGATTAAACGCGTAACAAGAAAAAAATTAAGAATAAACAAAGTTCAGTATGTATTCAATTTTCACACTTTACATATGCCGTTTCTCTCTGTATTTGCCTTGCCTGTTAGCGCCAATATGTTTTATGATACCTCTTATAATCAATTAGCAAGAATGCATGCATAACAAACATTTTAATTTGCAGCAGCTAATTGGTTTAAATTTTTTAACTTTATTTTATTAAAGATTATTTTTATTTCCCAGCCGTTGGATGTGGTATTATTTCACTGAGAATATTCTATGCATGTCAAATCAATCACCTTCTGAATCTCGAGTTATGCCTGCGCAGATTAATTATTGACGCGTCCACTGATGGGGAGCAAAATGGCCAAAACCATCACCCGAAACATCTAAAAAGGCGATACAAAATTACGTTTATAAATAGCCTCCAAACACGTCGTTATTCTCCATTAAGCAGCCTCAATTACCAGCACACTTGTTTCAGTTAATTACCGCTATTCATTTGTGTGTATGGGTGGAGGGGTAGCTGTAATGGATCGGCGGTAATTGCATCCCCGGTCTGCAACAACGAGGTGAAACCGAGTTATCGAATGCTGATCGAGATCCGCGCTATCGATACTGATCGAGCTGACACTACCGATTGTTCCCGCCGCCACAGGGAAAACCCATCTGAGTAGCTGAATTCTCCTTGTGAACCCCGCCACAAAGGTGGCAGTTTGTTTCCCTTGATATAACCATTACCTTACTATATCAAAAAGTTTTAACTGGACGACTAGGAACACATTCCAGTGGAACTCGTTAGCAAAAACAGGACAGATGAAGAAAGCTTATAGCTCATCGGATTTTTTTGGATGGGGGAGAGGGGAGAAACTATCGTGATCTAGAAAAAAAACGTAATCTCGCTAATTGTTATGGCTTTATACTTTGTCAACTTCGAGGTCAATAGAGATCAGTGAACAAGGATGGGAAACAATTCAACAATGGCCTTTTAAAGAAACCATTTCGACATTCGCTTGGGGTGATTTCTCGAAATCATAGAAAATTGAAATATGGAAGGCTGGTTGAGGATTCGAACCCGTGTCCTTTTAAACGCTCATCCACAAGCCTCAGTGCTCATTAAATGACTTCTATTCAAACCCCTTACTTTTTTAATTGAAGAAAAAATAAACAAATAAAAAACGGAAATCTATAGTCTCCATGTGTTCCATCATATCTATCGATCAGTCACGAAATGTGTGGCTAAAGAATGTGTACACTGTATTTTTAAAAGCGTTCACTTGTTTCGTAAGCAAATTGGTCAAAGAATAACTCCTTTCACGTTCAGATGCAGAGTGTTTTGCCGCTTCTACCTATACTATCTACCCAAGAAACTTTCTAAGAAACGAAATGGGCAGTTATTATGGTCAAAATCTCTAATGTCGCTAATTATTTTAGTGACTAAAGCTTAAGGCAAAAACAATATTCAACTGGTTGGTTCATTAGCGTTTACACAATTTTAAATATTAAGTTCATAGTTGTAGCAGTTCCTAATTTTTATTTACATATGAAATTAAAAGGAGCTTAATTAGACCTTTACTGTGGAACTTTTGGCAAGTAAGGCAAATTTGAATTAAACTCATCTTCAATCAGTTGAAAATGAAATGCCGTTAACGGTCTTTACGACTTATTACTACTTTTTTAAAAATATTTCAATCTTGAGATAGCAATACGAAACTAGTAATCTTAAAAAATTACATATGTACTGCTTTCATCAGCTGTTTTTCTACAAACTTCTAAATCTAAAGATTGTTCATGTTTACAGGGTGGGTTAAAAATTATTTGCTGAAGGCTTGAAGTGTAATTATCTAGCCATAACGTTAAATAAACTCAACTGGACAGAACATATTGGGAAGGTGGCAGAAAAAGGTTACGAACTCCTTCATTTACTGGAGAGTGCGTTGAGAGGATGTGCCAGAGAAGTTAGGGAATTGGGCTACAAAACTTTGATCAGACCATTGGTTGAATATGGTGGTGTAGTTTCGGTCCCACATTTTGGGGAACAAATACTGGTGTTGGGGGCGTGCAAAGAAGAGCATCTAGATTTGTTTGTGCAAACTATCGCAGGACCCAGCCACTATCTGATATGATAGAGGAGCTGGACTGGGAGACATTGGAGGACACGAGCAGAGCAAAGTGAGTGTTGGGAATGTACAGTACATCGCATATGTTGGTGATGGGGCTTGGAGGGATATTGGTCGAAGAATTAGGAATAGTGCGTGGACGGGGATAGATAACAATGACCACAAGCTGGCGCTCGATTTCATGCATAAGGGAGTGAAAAAATTTTCTTTTCGGATAAGGGTGAACACTGAAGCGATTTAAATTTAAAATTTGTAAATCGCAAAGGTGGCTGGGTAACAAATTATATAAGATAATTAAAAATAAAATCGGAAAGGGTACACAGATAACTAAGGAAAATAAATTAAATCTAGTCTGGTATGCGAACGGCAACGGTCAAGTGTTCTTTTCTAGAGGACGCGGGTTGATATCAAGTTCGACCAACTAAATTTTTCATGGATTTCCGAAATCACTCAAAGCGAACACCGGGATGGTTCCTGTCTCTGATGAGGACGACGTCGACAATAGAAACAGGAGAAAATCGAATCATGAGTTATCTATTTCAAATCTGTTTATCCATTACGATTTTTATATCGTTTTCCTTTAGTTTATAAATGTTTACTGGCGCTTTGCAGATACGAGTTAACTGGTTAGAAAGAGTCGTGTGTTCATAATGCAAATAAAAAGGTGTGTGACATATAATAACACGGGCTCATGCAGGTGGTGGTAGACTGTGACTTACGTGCAGGTGAGGAACTATTTTCTACCGGTTGGTTGTAACACAGCATAGGGCGCACGTCTCTCGGAAATAGTTCTGAGAAGTATCGAATGTCGTCGCGCTTTGTGGAGTGTTAACAGATGTACGGAGAGCATCTTGACCTACATAGGACGAATGAGAAATAGCGAAGAAAGACGGAGGACTGACAAGAAACAGCAGTGAATCTAAGCACTGACACAGTCGTTCTTCCAGTCCAATAACATCTAAGAAGTATCGACGTAATTGCTGCTATGAAATAAACTCTTTCATCCTGACATCAGGCTCTCAACTATTTGAGCGCAATTATTATTACGATCAAATCAGTCTCATTTATTTATTTATTAAGCCTCAAAAATTGTCTGTGCAAACACTTAAGAATTCCGAGAACTTCAGTAACTTGCAGAATGGTCATTTCTTGGAAATAACTTACACCAATACACTATCAGAAAATGAAAACAGGGTATCGAAAAAATTCCTACATGGAACTCTACTCACACAGCGTTATCAGAAAATGAAAAATTTAAGGTTATGAAGAGCACAAACTTTTACATATTCACATATAACCTATATTTAGATGAAGAAGAGAACATACACGAAAGATGAAAAGGCACTCTTCCGCTTTTTCTTACTCATCCAACAAATCTTTGGTAGTTTATATGTGAAATTCTGCACAGACGAAGTCGCGGTTCCTGCTAGTTCATTTATAAACATGAAAATTAAATTATACGAAGTTTGCATATTTAGTAGCTTATAGTAGAGTCGCTGATCATGAAACAATTGCTGGACATCTTGTATTGATCAGGTACTACAGATTATTTTCTGAGATATTAAACTTTTACGTGTTCCCTGTTTATCAAATCGCAGAAACAATTTTATTGCTTTCAAACACAGGTAAGATGTAAGAAAAAAAAAATATGTATCCTGTAGAAATTTGGAAGTGTACGTATCATCATACACAGACGGAAAAAAAAATCCCAACACCAAGAAAAAATTATTGTAGAGTAATGAAATTTGGACAATGCATTTGTCAAGTTAACATGTTTAATTGATTAAATTTTCAAGATCACAGGTTAATTTAAGCTCAAGAAAATGCATTTCAAATGTGAAATAATGTTAAATTAATAGCCGGTGTAACCTCCAGAATTTTGAATGCAAGCCTGCAAACGTGAATGCATTGTGTCATACAGGTTTCGAATGTCACTTTGTGGTATGGAGTTCCATGCTTGTTGTACTTGTGCTGTCAATACTGGGACGGTCAGTGCTGGCTGTGGATGATGCTGGAGTTGTCGTCCAATGATATCCCATACGTGTTCAATTGGAGACAGATCTGGTGATCTCGCAGGCCAAGGTAACATGTCGACACTCTGTAGAGCACGTTGCGAGACAACAGCGGTATGAGGGCGAGCGTTATCCTGTTGAAAAACTCCCCCTTGAATGCTGTTCATGAATGGCAGCACTACAGGTTGAATTACCAGACTGACGTACAAATTTGCAGTCAGTGTGTTTGGTATAACCACAAGAGTGCTCCTGCTGTCATAGGAAATTGCTCCCCAGACCATGACTCCAGCCCTGTAGCGTGCATTCCACTGACTACAAGCCATCGCCGTTTGCGACTCCAGTGGTGTCAAGCCAGAGCTCATTGGAGGACGGAGTGGAGATCTGTTGTGTTTTCTGATGAAAGCAGGTTCTGCCTTGGTGCCAGTGATGGCCGAGTGTTGGTCAGAAGGAGGCCAGGGGAACGCCTGCAACCAAACTGTCTGCGGCCTAGACACACTGGACCTACACCTGGAGTCATGGTCTGGGGAGCAATTTCCTATGACAGCAGGAGCACTCTTGTGGTTATACCAAACACACTGACTGCAAATTTGTACGTCAGTCTGGTAATTCAACCTGTAGTGCTGCCATTCATGAACAGCATTCAAGGGGGAGTTTTTCAACAGGATAACGCTCGCCCTCATACCGCTGTTGTCTCGCAACGTGCTCTACAGAGTGTCGACATGTTACCTTGGCCTGCGAGATCACCAGATCTGTCTCCAATTGAACACGTATGGGATATCATTGGACGACAACTCCAGCATCATCCACAGCCAGCACTGACCGTCCCAGTATTGACAGCACAAGTACAACAAGCATGGAACTCCATACCACAAAGTGACATTCGAAACCTGTATGACACAATGCATTCACGTTTGCAGGCTTGCATTCAAAATTCTGGAGGTTACACCGGCTATTAATTTAACAGTATTTCACATTTGAAATGCATTTTCTTGAGCTTAAATTAACCTGTGATCTTGAAAATTTAATCAATTAAACATGTTAACTTGACAAATGCATTGTCCAAATTTCATTACTCTACAATAATTTTTTCTTGGTGTTGGGATTTTTTTTTCCGTCTGTGTATATCTATATACATTATCTATATTTCCATACCTGTCATACCCAAAGCAGAGTTCTTAACATACATAGCTTAGTAGTAAGGATATGGGGTTTTGGATTCAACTAGGTCACGCGCCCCGCCCCCCCTGCGGCCGCTTCCCCTATAATTAGGCGCCACGGCCCTGTCATTATCTACCTGGCTGCCGGCGCCGCTTACCGTCATTATCTTTGTAGGTCACGCGCCGCGCCCCTGCAGCCACGATGGCGCTGCGCACAGACATTATCTTGGGGTGCATCAGTATAAAAGAAGCGTCGTAACAGGAACTAAGCCAGTTGTATCTGAACTTACACAGAGACAATGTCTTCGCAAAGCATTGAAGATTTGCCTTCTCTCGATGACGTGAATCTGCAAGGTAATTATTTTAACATACATTGCCAGTTTTAATTATTCATATTTTATTTATTTAACAAAATTTATGTAGTCCTTTAAACTATGCTATCTTTTTTTAGATTTACTCTCCGAAGGAGCCACTAGTGATGGAAGTCTGTTGGTTTTCGGTTCCAACGAATGGAATTGGGAATTATTTGATAAATATCACAGTAAGTTTTTTTTTAATTTCATTTAATTAATATTGCGTTTTATCCTATGTCACCTTTAAAGTTTTTGTTTTTTTTACAGATATGCCATCTGAAGAACTAGAGTTCGAGGGTATACCTACCACAAGTACTTACGATGTACTCATACAAATGAATGGTAAGTCCCACTTTGTTATTTATTAATTGTAATTAGATGTCAGCTTTATAATTTTTCATTTAGTATAAATCCATGTACTGTTTTAACTTGAGAAATATTTGATATTGTTGATAAAAATTTCATTTAATTAACATTGCGTTTTATCCTAACTTTTTGTTTTTACAGATATGCCATCTGAAGAACTAGAGTTCGAGGGTATCCCTACCACTAGTACTTGCGATGTCCCCACGCATATGAATGGTAAGTTATTTATTTCATATATTCCTTGTAATTAGATGTCAGCTTTATTCTGATAGCTTTCTATCGTTTTATGAGTATAATTTTTCATTTAACAAAAATCCATGTACTGTTTTAACTTAACCCTTAAATGCATGGTGTTGCATATCTGCAACATCGACTTTAAAATTGTTTTCTGCGCTTCTATTGGGAGTTTTGTGAACTACTATGTGTTTAGTAGTTGCAGCAGAGTTTGTAGAAACTATCTTTGGTGTCAGTTATGTCGAGGTTGGCTGCAGTGTGATATTCGGCTAACATCTTTGCTTCTGTTTGGACAAAATGGTGGTGTAAAAATTTTGCGTAGTTTGACGTTGTGTTTTCCATATAAAGAGCCAGTTTTGGAAGGAGAAAAAAATCACACCAACTAAGACAGGTATGCAGAACCATAATAATCACAAAAAATCACATACACAATCCAGCTTTGAATATTATATAACAATTTATGTATGTTGCATATGTGCAACATTGCGTGAATACTGACAAACTGTGTCATTGTGGCCATTTTGCATTCTCGTTACTTTTGCATGACTATTTACATTCAATGGACTTTTAGGACTGTTTAACATTATTTTATAGGGTATTATTGTTACTATGGCAGCTAATTGTTGGTCCTTACTTTTAGATAATGCGTCGATTGTTCAATCACAGCGGTATGTTGAAGAAAGATATTTCTGCAGAAGAACTCAGACAGCTACTAGATTTACCTTCTGGCAGTGATGATGAAAACTTAAGTGGCTTTAGTAGTTGCAGTGATGAAGATCCTACAATAAATCCGAAAGAACTATTTGATTATACCAGTTCCGATAATGATTCCTCAAGTGAAGATAGAATAGAAAGTGTTGACTTATCCCATTCACCAAGTACTTCACAAAGAGTGGACAACAAATATGTTTCTCAAGTTATTGCACCACTAAATGATCATAATTATGACAAATCCATCGATTTTTCACAAAAGCAATCTCAGATGAATGGTACACCTAAAAGCATAAAAACAAATACAAAACGCATCCACTGTACATGGAAGAAAAAGAATCTTTCATTGACTGAGGAACAAAAGAAATTTAGGGGAAACTTAGATTATTCTGAAGAAATAAAAGGTCTGGAGACACCATATCAGTTTTTCAAGTATTTTTTCAAGGACGAACTATTCGAAAAAATAAAAGATGAATGTATGCTTTATATTTCACAGAAAGATCCAACAAAAGTCTTCCAAATAACAACGTCTGATATGGAAAAGTTTGTTGGAATCTGCTTATTGACGTCTGTCAGCAACAGCAGCAATGTTAGAGATTTTTGGAATGATATAATTGGAAATGATTTGGTGAAGAAAACTATGTCTTTGAATACATTTGAGAAAATTCGTTCAAATCTACATTTTAATGACAATAGTAAACAAATTCCTAAAGGAGAGCCAGACTACGATAAACTGTATAAAATCAGGCCAGTAATTGAATACCTTCAAAAAAGCTTTTCATCAGTTCGAATGGATGAGAGTTTGTCACTTGACGAACAAATGTGTGCAACAAAAGTGAGACACCATCTAAGACAGTATATTCAAAACAAACCTCACAAATAGGGTTACAAGTTGTTTGTTCTTTGTTCAACCACAGGATTTGCCTACAGGTTTGAGATCTACACTGGACAAGAGAATGATCCTACTTTTAGATTACCAACAGAACCGGATTTGGGAGCAAGCTCAAATGTTGTTGTCAGGCTTGCGAGGTACATTTCGAAAAATGCCAATCATAAAATTTATTTTGATAACTATTACACATCAGTACCTCTTATGGTGTACTTGCACAAACAAGGCATATTGTCTCTAGGTACAGTTCGAAGAAACCGAATTCCTGACTGTAAATTACCAACAGAAAAGGAACTAACTAAGCTTCCCAGAGGTACGTCAGAAGAATTTGTAGCCAGTGTGGATGGTGTGGACATCTCGTCTGTGATATGGAAGGACAACAAATGTGTGACCCTTCTGTCAACGTTTACGGGAAAATTGCCAGAAATTAAAGTAAGACGATATGAACGAAGTTCAAAAACTCACAAAGAAGTTGATTGTCCTGAAATTGTAACAGTGTATAACAAACACATGGGAGGAGTAGATCTGATGGACAGTCATCTGTGACGTCATTCGACTAGAGTAAAATCCAAGAAGTGGTATTTCAGACTGTTTTATCACTTGCTTGATCTTGCAATTATAAATGCCTGGATCCTTTATAAGGAAGTGTTACTAATGAAAAGACGATCTGAGAAACCGTTGAATCAGAAGCATTTCAGGCTTGAGGTTGTGCAATGTCTTTGTAGGCTAGGAAGATCTGGATCAAAGAGAGGTAGACCAAGCAATGACATCCAGAACCAACTTGAAGCAAGAAAGAAGTGTTCCAGAGCTATTATCCCACCACAGGATGTCCGAAGTGACTCCATTGCTCATTGGCCTATGTGGAATGCAAAAAGAAATCGATGCAAGTATCCAGGATGCACAGGATATACATTCGTTACCTGCAGTAAATGTAATGCATATCTTTGTTTCAACAAGGATAAGAACTGCTTTACTAATTTCCACCAGTAGTAGGGAAATTGAATCATAACCTCAGTTGATCAAGAAAATTGATTATGATTCACTCAATATGTTATGGTTCCAAAAGTGTTAAATATATTGTCTAAAATACATATAATAATGCTTGGATATGTTTGTAAGTTGATTTTTAATAAATAAATAAGAAACAAATGTATAATACCGACGTCTTTTTATTTTGTAAGGTTTTGCTTACAGTCTGTCTACCATACATATATACGCGATGTTGCATATATGCAACATCACAAAAAAGTGATTTTATTGGAAAATTAGCAACGTAGGAATTTTTTCACTATTTTTCCCTTTCTTTGTACAACTCATGGAACACAAAATTATTTTTTTTTAAGTAAAAAAAAAATCATGCATTTAAGGGTTAATATTGAATACAGTATGCATTATTTTTTTTCATTTAACAAATGTCTTTTTTTTCCCATGTGATGAAATTAATGTGCCCAGTAAACGGAGGAGGATTCATTCCATGCAACCAAATGGTAAGTCTCACTTTGCTATTTTTTTTTATTACATTCCATGTACTAGCTAGGATGCGAGCTTAATTCTCATTGGATTCAGGTACTTCTGAAGGCATGGACGATACTGATCCACCCAGGGTTTTGCAATTTGCAGAGCCAGCGAGTCATGAGACTTTATCTGGTTGAGGCTTGGAACAGGAATTAGCTGATTGTGAGTACATTATTCTTTATATTTTTGTACTTACCTTTTTCTTTACGTCATATTTTTAACCTATGCTTATTTTTTTTTATAGATATGGCACAGTATGATGGTTTACCTACCACAAGTGTCTATGACTGGGAACAACAATTAATTAATAGTGAGTACAATAGACATAAAAATTAATTTAACAAAATGTGTTTAATGTTTTGACCTAAATTATCTTTTCTTTTTTTATAGATTTTCCATGGTATGAGGAACCTAGGAGGACTCATTCCATACAACCGAATGGTAAGTCTCACTTCGTTATTTATTCATACATTCCATGTAATTAGATGTCGGCCTCATTCTCATTGGTTTCTATCGTTGCAGAGCCGCCCGCAGACATGAATGCAGCCGTCGAGTCCGGACCTGCTCCGCCCATGTGGAGACCTTGGGAAATGCCGGACTCAACCGATAGGCGAAACCCAACACCCGGACCTAGCAGCCGGGGCTCAGGAGTGGCAGGCCCTAGCAGGCAGGGTCCAGGAGTGGCAGGCCCTAGCAGGCAGGCCGCAGGAGTGGCAGGCCCTAGCAGGCAGGCCGCAGGAGTGGCAGACCCTAGCAGTCGGGGCTCAGGAGTGGCAGGTCCTAGTAGGCAGCAGCAGCCAAATATATCATGTACAGCAACGAGGGGTGAGTGTCCAGACGTAACGCGCTTAATCCTTG
Source organism: Vandiemenella viatica (assembly GCA_031002005.1). Classification (NCBI taxonomy): domain Eukaryota; kingdom Metazoa; phylum Arthropoda; class Insecta; order Orthoptera; family Morabidae; genus Vandiemenella; species Vandiemenella viatica. The sequence goes on from JARYHS010011948.1 coordinate 27,111, forward strand.
AAGATAGGCAGAGTGCTTTTAAAAATAGAATCTATACCGGGACCATTCAAAATACTGAAAATTTTATTGGACCCATTAACTTCATTGATGCATGTTATAAACTTTTGGCAAATAAAGTCCGCGAAATTGTTAGTTGCCGGTCCACCCCGGCTGTAAAGGTTCAGGTTGGGCTGGCAACATCTTTTGCAGTTCAGAAGGAGTTAAATATCGTTTCCGCAAATTTGTATTTTCTTACCAAAATGTGTGAAGTCACAACCAGCACTCACCTGCCTGATTGGTATAAGATCTGTGTGAAATCGGAGATCACGACTAAATTGGAAGAGTTTCAGGAGAGAGATTCTGGAAAAACCCTCGAGAGATTAATTTCCCTCGACATAAATATTGCTCATTTTCAACCTTTCTATCGAGGGTCTTCCCATGTTGCTCTGCCAGTTGATATCCAAAGAAAAATGGATGTAGTCAATGTGCGTAACAATGATTATGTTTCCTTTGGACTCTCCTTGCAGCTCAAGTACAGGCGCATGAAAACGCACACCGTGTTAGTACATATAGGGAGGCATTCGCAAGCCATGAATTCGATTTCTCAGGTATTGAGTTTCCGGTAAAACTCGCAGATATTTCCAAATTCGAGAGGCAATATCCAGACATTTCAGTAAATGTTTTCGGTCTGGATCTTATTAAAGGTAGGAATGAAGTTGTCGGGCCCTTACACTTAACTGCAGACAAACGCGGGAACCACATTAACATGTTACTGCATACTGATAGCAGTGGGAATTCCCATTACTGTTGGATTCGCAACTTGCCGCGGCTAGTTAGATCTTCATTAACTAATCATAAAGGTGCCATACACATATGCGACAGATGTCTGCAACATTATGGCAGCAAAGATCTTCTGTACCGTCATGAGATCGACTGTGCAAGGGCAGATCCAGTAAGAGTAGATTTGCCCGGCGATGACGATAAAACCTTAAAGTTTAAGGATTTTGCACACAAGCAGCGTGTGCCCGTCGTCGTTTACGCGGATTTTGAAAGTTTATTAGAACCTTATGATTCATGCAGTCCCCCACCCAACGCCTCTCACTCAACCAATGTCCAGAAACACACCCCATTCGCTGCGGCATACCAGGTCGTTTGTGCCGGCGTACCTAGTCTGTCACGATTCAACTCCTTCTCGGGTCCAAACCCGAGAAATGGCTTGTGGAACAACTTGTCGAGCTTGCCGAGGAAGTTGATGAAATTTACAAGGAGTGTATTCCCCTTGTAATGACAGATGAGCAAGAAGCAAAGTTTGCTGCTGCTACTGTATGTCACATCTGTGAGAAAGACATCGAACCGGGGACTGTTAAAGTCCGCGATCATTGTCATATCACAGGTAAATTTAGGGGGGCTGCACACAATGACTGCAATTTGCAGTTTAAGACTAAAAAGTTCATACCCATTTTCTTTCATAATCTGTCTGGGTATGACGCACATTTTATAGTTATGGCATTATCCGAACTCGACGGCGATGGGATGGATGTACAGTCGGGGACATAATTCGAGAGACCCCTCGCCTTTCGATTATGCTTCGTTCTAGACACGAATACCGCATGGGACAGCATAACTGGTAGGTGGTACACTAAATTCATGATAAAATAGACCTCTCATACCCAGCACTTTACCCAAGAATAAAAAAATGAGCCCGCGCAGCAAGAAACTCGCAGACGCTCAGAGGGAAATTTCGGAGTTCTGCAGTAAAAATAATCACGAATATCACCATTTTAGTCATATTAATTGTTTAATTAACCAAATTGATTAATTATAGAGAGATGGTAACACTTTTTTCGTAATTTTGATAACCGTTGCGTATTTTTTTTCTCAAATAAACAGTTAACAATTCGCTAGCAAACGCAATTATATGGCGAATACAGAAAAAATCGCTAAATTACGCACGGAAAACAAATAAGAGAGTTTGAATGGACTTTGTTACACTTTCTAACGCTGCAGCGTTATAGAACTGTGTGTGTGACAAATACACACAAAGGTTAAGGGTAAGTAGAAAGAGCATTCACGAAAGAACTCTAATGGTAAACTAAGTAACGAAATATAAATAAAAAATTAAATGGTGCGGAATATTAACACCTTAATTTTTTTTTCATCATACCATATTTAGAAGGTAAGCTAAACTTGAACGCAGTAGCAACAGTTTTAGTAGTAATAATAATCATTAAGAACAGTAAATAAATAAAAAATTCCGCCTGCAATGTGAATTAGCGGTTCCACATTTTAAATCTGGAAGATGGAAGTAGTAAAACTATCATCTCTCTATTTGTTTCTAACTAACACCGATACTTCTATAAAATTTTCTATCAAGATTTATTTCCTGCCGTCCAAGCCCGTTGGGTTATAGGTAACACTATTGCCTGGCATTCGGGAGGCCGCGAATTCAAACCCCGTCGGGAATCCAGTTTCAGTATTCCATGATTTTCGTAAATCTCTCCAGCTGAACTCCAGAAAAGTTCCTTCAAAAAGCGGTGGCTGAAATTCTTACCCGATCCTAGTTTCCAATACTATCAGGATTCATATCACATTGCCGCCGAAGATATGACGAAGACAAAAAAAAAATAAAAAAATAACGTGGTGGGTATGTGGTATCCGGCTTTCGGGAGGTCGTGGGTTCGAATACCCATCTAGCCATCCAGGTAAACGTTTTAGATAGTTTCCCCAAATCACTCCAGGCGAATGCCGGGATTGTTCCTTCAAAAGGCCATGGACGAATTCCTCCCCATTACTTGTCCCCAGTCCTTTCCTGCCTCTAATGACCTCGATTAGATGTAAAGCTAGAAGCAAAACATAATTGCTCAAATAAAAATAATTACATCACTGTGGTGTGTTTTAGACCTTTTCCTTGTTGGATTTATCTTATTCAACGGCCGAACATGGTAGCGAAGGGACTAGAGTGCTATTTCCACATGTGGAAAGTCTCTAGTTCGGTGTTGTTTTAGGGCTGGTCGACATGGAAATCATTATAGAGAGAAAAGGACTTGGGGCATGTTTCGGGAAAGAATTCAGCCTTGGCCATACCAGAGAATCATCCCAACACTCACGGAGTGATTTTGATTAATCATGCAATACCGAAATACGGATGGATACACGAAGATTTCAACCCCTGTCCTTCCGGATGGGATGGCTTGGGCGTTACAGGGACTCTCGGTCACTGGTGCGATTCCGGTCAGAGGCATGGGTGTTAAAGTAGGTATTGTGGTATGTCTTGTATCGTCTTTCAATAGTATGAGCAAAAGCATTTGAAAATACATCAGTACATAGGATAAACACACAAAACGGCTTAGCTGGATGAATGGCTATCGGGAGGAATGCCATTAAAAATTTAAAGACATTTTTATTGAACCAAAGGGCAATTGACTTCCTTCAAAAATGTCTCGCTGGTCCACCTCATCTCACAAAAAAATATTCCTTGTTTGGTGCCAACTAGTAACATGGCTGAGTTCTAAACACGTATTAGGATAAAAAATTTGGAAAGTAGTCGTACTATGGTGAAGCTCTTTAGTGCACACGGGAGGGGTAATCATCTGCCATCGAGATAAAACTACATTTTCCCTCATTAGAGCCTAGACAAAGCAGTAAATAAAATTTTGTAACTGTAAAATTTTGACAAGAATACTGCTGGATTAGATTCGTTTACAAAATGATAACTGCAAAGAATTATCTCGTATCGATGTGTGAATAACTTTTAAATACTAGGCGCTGTGACGCGCTGCAGAAAAATTAAACAAGAATCATTTACTACCCCTAAGAAAAGATAATATTTTAAAAAATATCCGAAATAAGTTTTCAGATATTGCTGTGATAATATATGCGTCAAATACCTGTCAATTCGGAAATATATACATATAGCTTGTGTATATTTGAAATTTCTATTTTACAGTATTTTGGAATTAAAATTTCACGTCTGAAAACTGCAGTTCTTCTTTTATATACATTAAACATTTTTAATAATTAGGCCAAAACGCCTCGTTACTGTCGAGGTAAATAAATATAGGAGAGAACTGTGATCAAAGAACATGAAACAAGTTGATCAATGCCTTCCAGAGGAATCATCCTGGCATTAATCTGCAAAGGTTTTGAGAAAACATGGAAAAACGAAATTTGATAGCCGACAGGAATTTGAACCGGCGCAATAATAGTTCTCACTTTGGGAGCCACCATGGCATTTTCTACAAGAAAGAATGGTCTTGGAAAAAAGACTGCTGTCAGTCTTACAGTTAATGACGTTGGCTAATTCCGTATGCAGTGGAGCTTTTAAAATTCTTATGCCTGCATTCTGAAGGAAACGGATGATTGCTTTTCAAACTGGAATACGCTGGATATGTAAAAGTAAAATGATGTTATCTTCGAAAAACTAATTGAAACGTTACATATGTGGTTATAAAAGGGTGTATTATGGTTGTTTCCGGGTTCGTGAGAAACGATGTGATTAAGATCTGGCATCTTTAGTTGATCTAATATTTTTTCGTCTACTACTAGGCTGCAAAAATAGATATATTAAAATGATTCATGGCCGAGTCAGTCTATAATTATTGTTCCTATATATCTATATGTTACGATCAATTAAAAAATCTGAGCGTAGTGGACGAGCGATAATGTTCTGGCCTTGCATTCGAGAGGATGCGGGTTCAAATCCGCTTCTGGCCATCCAGATTTGGATTTTCTACAGTTTTTCCAAATCACTGTAAGCGAACGTCTGTATAGTTCACCAAAAAGTCCATATTCCCGTCTCCCATTACCTCAAAGTCGAGATGTCAAGCTGGAAACAAATTTAAAAAAGTTATAGGATATACGGTTCTAAACCTGTATAATTCTTTCGTCTGTTATCTGTGTGAAAATCAGGTAGCAATATAAGCAAGTTAGTTGAACGAGGATGAGGAAAATCTCATGCCTGAAATGTCTGATAATTTCCTTGTTCTGTAGGCCTACGGAATTGTCTTCTGTGTTGGCAAACCACGACCGCAGACACATTCACAAATTCCTTCGCAAGAGTCCCGACCAAGATACTTAAGCTGGCGCTAGCAGTGTAGGGGCTAGAACACTGTCATCGCATTGTAAAGGCCTTCTGCCATATCCCGTATATCCCTTCCAAACCATAACCCTTTCGGATAGGAGCAATACACCCTCCACCACACACTTTTAGTGAATCGCGGAGTAATAATAATAAAGTAAGATCGTAATCTTTCACGGTGTTGTATATTAATAAATTTCTCTCGGGCTTCCAGCCATGTTAAGATGTTACATTTTTGGGACGTTTCGAAGGCGTCAAACTCTGCCTTAATGATTGATATTTGGTTGAGAATGAAGGCAGAGTTGGACGCCTTCGAAACGTCCCACAAATGTAACATCTTAACACGGCTGGAAGCCCGAGAGAAATTTATTAATAATAATAAAGGTCACTGATTCGAGTTCTTCTGCGCATATGGTTGCTTTTGAATGAGTGTAGTGTTCGTCTTGTGTTGACTTCACAATAGAGTTCCACATTACCTCAACAAAGGCTGACACAATAGTCAGCAGGTTAAATGGTCAAAGGCACGGAAGGTCATAAAATATTTACATCAGCAGATGGAGGCATGTCAATTTTCAATAACGTGCACACGTGCACTTCCAGTTTTTTTTTTTTTTCCTTCATCTTTTAAATAGCTCCATTATCACGCAATATTGGTTAATTAATTTTGTAATCAAATTGTGCAAGTAGAACATTACAAGACGCAATCAGGGTATGCTGAAATTAAAATCCTCGAGAAGTAATTTTCAGAAATTTTTAATGACCTAATATATATTAGTTCAATGTTATTTTTCAACATTTTCATTGGTATTCTAATTATGATGAAGTAACTTTAATATGTTATATGAAGTTGTTTCTGTTACTTTCGGCAAATGACTGTCACTGTATTTGTAGGTGCTCGTAATTCGAAAATGGGTATATTTCGTGTACGGATGGTCATATTCACAAATTTTATTAGAGCTAATTCTACTGAACAAGTGTTCTTCACTTCCTCAGAGCCACTGGTAAATAAACACTTCCTCGAAATGTTTTTTTTTTTAAATTTATTTATGGTCGTTGGCTTGCGCCAATTGACCAGCTGATTAATTACAATATTTTACAGTTCCATTTAGTCTAGACATAGTACAATTTACTTCTATTATAAACATTAATATATCTTTTGATTCGGTATTACCTATAGGTAGTAGTACATTTTATATCCATGATGGCCAATGTGGTGATCAACATTCCTGTTATATATTACACTTGTGGATTTTTCATACATAATTGACTATTCTATTGAAAATGTTGTATTACATTGGAGTGGTAATTAGTTTAGACATACACAGACGGAAAAAAAATCCCAACACCAAGAAAAAATTATTGTAGAGTAATGAAATTTGGACAATGCATTTGTCAAGTTAACATGTTTAATTGATTAAATTTTCAAGATCACAGGTTAATTTAAGCTCAAGAAAATGCATTTCAAATGTGAAATACTGTTAAATTAATAGCCGGTGTAACCTCCAGAATTTTGAATGCAAGCCTGCAAACGTGAATGCATTGTGTCATACAGGTTTCGAATGTCACTTTGTGGTATGGAGTTCCATGCTTGTTGTACTTGTGCTGTCAATACTGGGACGGTCAGTGCTGGCTGTGGATGATGCTGGAGTTGTCGTCCAATGATATCCCATACGTGTTCAATTGGAGACAGATCTGGTGATCTCGCAGGCCAAGGTAACATGTCGACACTCTGTAGAGCACGTTGCGAGACAACAGCGGTATGAGGGCGAGCGTTATCCTGTTGAAAAACTCCCCCTTGAATGCTGTTCATGAATGGCAGCACTACAGAAATTCGAGCTGCAGTTGGTACCACAGTGACACAACGAACTGTTAGAAATCGGTTACTTCAAGGACAGCTCCGAGCCAGGCGCCCTGTAGCGTGCATTCCACTGACTACAAGCCATCGCCGTTTGCGACTCCAGTGGTGTCAAGCCAGAGCTCATTGGAGGACGGAGTGGAGATCTGTTGTGTTTTCTGATGAAAGCAGGTTCTGCCTTGGTGCCAGTGATGGCCGAGTGTTGGTCAGAAGGAGGCCAGGGGAACGCCTGCAACCAAACTGTCTGCGGCCTAGACACACTGGACCTACACCTGGAGTCATGGTCTGGGGAGCAATTTCCTATGACAGCAGGAGCACTCTTGTGATTATACCAAACACACTGACTGCAAATTTGTACGTCAGTCTGGTAATTCAACCTGTAGTGCTGCCATTCATGAACAGCATTCAAGGGGGAGTTTTTCAACAGGATAACGCTCGCCCTCATACCGCTGTTGTCTCGCAACGTGCTCTACAGAGTGTCGACATGTTACCTTGGCCTGCGAGATCACCAGATCTGTCTCCAATTGAACACGTATGGGATATCATTGGACGACAACTCCAGCATCATCCACAGCCAGCACTGACCGTCCCAGTATTGACAGCACAAGTACAACAAGCATGGAACTCCATACCACAAAGTGACATTCGAAACCTGTATGACACAATGCATTCACGTTTGCAGGCTTGCATTCAAAATTCTGGAGGTTACACCGGCTATTAATTTAACAGTATTTCACATTTGAAATGCATTTTCTTGAGCTTAAATTAACCTGTGATCTTGAAAATTTAATCAATTAAACATGTTAACTTGACAAATGCATTGTCCAAATTTCATTACTCTACAATAATTTTTTCTTGGTGTTGGGATTTTTTTTTCCGTCTGTGTAGTACAATTTACATTTATTGTGACCTTCATGTATCGTTTGTTTCGGCATTACCCATAGATTGGAATACATTTTATATAAGTAATAACCAATGAGATGAGTAAGGTAATTAACAATCCTATTACAAGTTTTACATTGGATTGTTTTGTCAAATAATTTAAACTGGGTATTTTGTATTTTTCATTCGGACTTTTATAATGAATAAGTGTGTGAATAATTTCTCGTCTTTTACTTTATGATTTGAAACGTGAGTCTATCATGTGGGTATTATTTTATTGTAGTGTATTAAATTTTTCCTTAGCAAGCTTTTATCTGATTATTGGTTTTCTATATCTGTCATTAGGTGATATCTCCTATTTTGATGGGAAGTTCAAAGTTTTAGGTTGGACTCATGTAGAAATCGGGCTAGTGCTCCATACACATCTTGTCTTTGTGACATCAAGAGGGAGGTTATGGAGGTCGGAAGAGGTATATTTAGTTTTACTAGAGTTTTGTATAGTTTGTTTTGGGGTTCTTGTACTGATTGCAAGCTAGGATGATGTGATTTAAATCCACTACTTCTTCGTGGTCTTCCTGACAAGAGGGTGATTGGAGCACTCCTATTCTATATAGATGGCTTGGGAAACTTCCATGGCCCAATCTTATGCGGATTATTGATGATATGTGCCTTCTGCTCATTCTGCAGGTTGCAAACCAAGGTTTGGATGGAATATTGTGTTGAATTGAAGCGTAGTGCTTTCCTCTGACCGATTGGGTTGTGGACCATGATTCTGACCAGTCACTAATATATTGTTTCTTGATAATAGGTATAAAGTCAGTGTGTGGCAATTGAATGAATTGTCTCTCTCCGTGTGATAAACTATCTTTTGCTAATATGTCGACTGCTTCATTGTGTTGAATTGCCGCATGACCTTTGATCCATACTAGGTGTACATCTTTCCCTTCTACGTAGGCCGCATGCATCAGTTGTATAATGTCTACTAAAATCATATTGAGGTCGCTATGTCTATTTGGGTTGTCTAGTTTTAAGGCTACGCTTTTCGAATCTGTTAGGATCAGCATTTTACTGTATCGCTTGAATCCGTATTTTATTGCTTCTCTGATTGCGAGGGCTTCGGCTGTGTATATCGAAGTTTCTGGTGGTAGACTGACTTGCTTAGATTCTTTTGATTCAGGACAAAAGTAGGCGTATCCAACTCCGTCGGGGGATTTGGAGCCGTCAGTATAAATGTGGATGTGATTCGGCCACGTTTGAGATAAGAACCCCTCCGCTAAGGATTTTATTTTCCCACTTTTCATAATCCAATTTGGTAGATAGTGTATATTGGGTTTGAATCTTAGAACCTCGTAGTCTTTTGAAAAGAGGGGTAGCATTCATTTTGGATAATTAAAGGTGCCATAAGTTTTATTTTTTCGTAGCTTAGGATCAACAAAGGAGTTCTTGAAATGGTGGACATATCACTTTTCTCCATCACTTTTGTATAATCTATGGCCTCTTTTCATTACAGGGTGATTTGTAATTGCTGCTCGCCTGGTTAAGTAAACCGATGCTAACAGCTGCCGGCGGGTGACCAGAGGCATTTCCTTTGCCTCCACTAATAAAGCGTTAGTTGGCGTGGACATCATCGTTCCTAAGCATATTCTTATGGCTCTATATTGCAGGATGTCTAATTTGCGGAGTATATACTTTGGTGCATTACCGTAACAGTGGCTTCCATAATCCAGGATTGGTCTAAAGAGTGCTCTGTACATAATTAGAAGAATGGCAGGGTCGGCTCCCCACCAAACACGTGATATCGATCTTAAGACGTTCAGGTGACGTTCCGATTTGGTTAAGATTTGATCGATGTGTTTTTTCCATGTAAGTTTGCTATCAATCAGTAGCCCGAGGTGTTTTGGACTGATGTTCGTACCGGGAAAAGGTAGGGCCCTAGCTGAATCTCCGTCTCTCGGAGGGTGCACTGTTCCGGGAAAAGATTACAATTGACGATTTCGTTTGCGATATAGTTAATCCTAATGAAGAGTCCATTCGTATAGCTTTTTGGCGGCTTCTTTTAATCTCCAGATTTTATGACTTGAGAGGGAGACCATGTGTAGACGCAAACGTCATCTGCAAATTGCAATACTTTTATCGATGGGCTGAATATATTTTCTATGTCAGCTATATAGATGGCGAAGAGAATGGGACTGAGAATTGCTCCTTGCGGAATTCCTTTAGTGACAATGCGTGGTCCGTATAGAGTATTGTCCTGTTGTCGGATGTATATGGTCCTACAGCGAAGGAGATTATATATACCACGCAAATATACTTCCGGGAGTTGTAATGTTCTAAGCTTTTCAATTAAAGTCGGTATCTGGACATTATCATATGCTCCTGTTATATCCAAGAATAAGGCTGATAGGTATCCTTTATTGATAAAGGTGCGTTCTATATCGAGGGTAAGTATACTCAGATTGTCGTTTGTACTTTTCCCTTTTCTAAATCCGTACTGTGTTTTCGGTAACTTGCTGTGGTGCTCCAGCCACCATTCTAATCTCGTTTTGATTATTCGTTCAAATGTTTTAGCAATACACGAGGAGAGAGCTATAGGGCGATACGAGTTTGCACAGTTACTATCTTTACCCGGCTTCTGTATTGGTATAATAATTTGTGTTGTCCAGTCTTCCGGGAATTCACTTTTGGACCATATGTTCGTAAACAGATGTAGCAATATTAATTTAGCTCTGGGTGGTAGGTGAAACAGCATCAGATAGTTTATATTATCTATTCCCGGCGCTGAGTTGGTTGACGTTTTGAGGGCCATGTCCAGCTCCTCAAGCTTGAACTCTTTATCTAAAATATTTTGTCGATTCTCTTCCTTGGAATCATTTGGGCTTGAGGACTTGGTGGAACTGTAGGCGGAGCAATTTTATTGGCGAATTCTTCCATCCAATTTGTTAAGGATTTCATTCCTGTAGGTTTTTTCCGAAATCTGTTTATGGTATTCCATACTGTGTTCAAAGGTACATTCTTGTTTAGCTTGTTGCAGAATTCCTTCCAGCAGTCTTTTTTCCTCGTTTTCAGAATTCTTTTGGTTTCAGCGTCGGCTTTTTTATAGTTTATAAAATTTTCCCACGTTGCTGCTTGTTTGTATCTAGTTAGTGCTAATTTTCTTTTGGCCGTTGATCTGGAACAAACTTCATTCCACCATGGTACCGGGATTCTTTTTCCTGTCGTTTCAGGGTTACATCGAGGAATTGATTTTTCTGCTGCGTTGTTTATGATTTTTATAAATTCTTGATATTGATGGCTAATTGTGTTGTGAGAACAAACATGATCTAATTCTGTCTCTATTGCCTGACCGTATTTGGCCCAATTGGCTTTCCGGATATTCCACTTTCTATAGGGTAGTGAATTCTGTGGTTTGGTCCACTGTTTGGTTGATATAATGATTGGGTAGTGGTCCGAGCCCCATGACTGCTGCAGGTTATGCCAATGAAAATCGGTTGCCAGGGAGGGTGAGCAGATAGATATGTCTATTACAGATTTTCGATGTCCAGGTTTTGGGATTAAAGTTGGTGAACCGTCATTCAGTACGTACAGGTTAAGTTCATCTATTATTTCCATGACAGCTTCCCCGAATGTGTCGTTTAACTCGCACCCCCAAGTTGTGTGGTGTGCATTTAGGTCTCCGCATATTAAGAACGGTTCCTCTACCTGCTGAATAAGTGCTCGCCATTCTCCGCTTCTAATTTTTGTTTTGGGAGGGCAATAAACGGAGATAATGGACAATTTCGTATTATGTACTCTTACCCTAACTGCAATGGCTTGGAATGAATTTATGCGCGTGTGGTCAATATAAATTGCTGTAAATGGAATCCTGGTTTGTATTGCTATGGCTACTCCTCCTTTTCCATCCTCTCTGTCGTTGCGTAATATGTGGTAGCCTTTGAAGTGGAGGGGAGTATCAGGTTTTAGCCAAGTTTCTGATATTGCCGCTATTGATATGTCATTACAGCTTAATTCTCTTTGAAAGGATTCTTGATTTGCTCGAATTGATCTAGCGTTCCATTGCAGAACTTTAAATTTGGCCATTGGGTTGGAATATGTTAACTAGTCTTTCTAGAACAATTGAAGGGTTTAGTGAATTCTCTGGTGACGATCTTGCATCTTTAATCAAAAACATAATAAGATTGAATATTTTTTCTATTAGGCTTTCATTTTGTGGATGTAATATCTCAGTATGAGCATAAGGAACATTGTGCTGCTGATTCGTTGGAGGCTGTATGAGGTTTGTGGTTTGAATCGCTTCGCACGGAGGGGAAGCGTAAGGCGCAGTTTCCGTCTGGTCCGTTTGGGCCGAGTGTAATTGATGGCCTGTGATGATTGGAGCGGTGGGGCCGTTATATGTGTACAGGAATTTCCTTGTATTCAGATCTGCGTTTTCTTTAGTGAATCTTGTATTTTTAAAGGATTTAGGGCCTTTGGTCCAGACATATCGATTGGGAGAATTATTGTTATTATTGTGCTGTAAGGTACTGGATGGTTCGGGTTGATTAGAATCTACTTGCACTGTTTGGAAATGTCTATGCTTTGGAGGCTCGGCTGTGATTTTTGCGTAGCTGTGAGCCATTTCACCGTATTGGTTGGGGTGGGAGGCATATATTCTATTAATTTTTTCCGCTCGTCGTCTCTGATATTCTGGGCAATTTTTATCAGTGGCAAGGTGATTTCCGTTGCAAAATATGCAGCATGGGTTGCCCTGAGAGGGGCAAAGTTTGTAGTCATGAGGCCCTGCGCACTTGCTACATCTTTGTTGGCTACGGCATTGCGCTTTGACGTGATTATAGCGTAAACATTGGAAACACTGAATTAGTGGTGGGATGTAAGGCTCGACTTTGCATCGCATTCCGTAGAGGTAAACATATTCAGGAAGAACCTGGGATTTGAAGGAAAGTAAGCAAACTGGCAGATCTCTGAGGGTTGTCTTCCCGTTGTTTAGGTATCTTTTAGAGAAGCGTTTGACGTTAATCACTTTATACTGACTTTCAATGGATTCAGAAATTTCCTTAATGCTTAAACTAGTGTCTACGTTTCTAATTACGCCCTGTCTTGTTGTCATAGAGGTTGGGATATATGCCTCCAAGCTGATTTCTTTAAAGGATTCTAGCGCAACCAGTTGGTTTGCTGACTGCCCCGTTTTACATTCAATTCTGACTCTGTTACGCCCCGCTTGTACAATGTTAACTATTTTATCTTTTAGGTGGCTATGATTCTGAAACAAAAATTTCCCCAACGCCATGGGATGCCATTTACCCACGTTCCCGTCTATGCTTTCTATTATCACAATGAATGGACCATTGTCCGATGCACTAAATCTGTTGTTAACACTGTTATTGTTCCTGGCTCGCGTGGAGTTTACATGATCGTTCACTGTTGACTGCACACTGGGAAGCGCAAGCTGCTCACCTGCTAGTACCGTTGTTGGTTTTGGCTGCTCGTTGTCTGCTGCCAACTCCATTCTGATGGTTTCTGTTTCTTCTTGCTCACTGCGTCCCTCTTGTCTCATCTTCTTCTTCAGGGAGGAGTCGAAGTTTGCAGGTTTCTGTTGTTGGTGGAGAGCGAGGGCGATTCTTTGCAGTTTGCTGGCGCTGATTTGTTTGTAGATCTTCCGTTAATGTAGCTGATGGTAGTGGTGGAAAATGGTCTTGGTACTGGAGTAGGGGGGGCTGGTCTGATATGTTGAACGTCTCACATTGCTGACTGAAGTTGTTGATCGGTGTTGAAGATGACTCACTGTCGTAGCACGTTTGTAGAGCTGTTGCTATTGATTGTCCTGTATCGTAAAACTGCCCTTCCATTGCTGTAGACTTTACCTACGGCGAAGACAAAGTTGTCTTGTCTGCCACAGGCAAAGTTAAAGTAAAACCACAAACAAAGTTAAACTATCACACACACTTGCAGAAATGAGGAAATTTGTTCACTGCTCTGAGCCTACGAGGAAGTTACCGGTTCGGCGACTCAATGCGAACTGCGCCCCTCGAAATGTTTGTCGGACGGTTCCTTCCTCCTTGCGTCTGAACTGTGCAAGCAGGAAGATCTTCTTCTTACGAAATAACCACGCATAATGTTAAAGAGATTAAATCTTATACACTCAACTGAAATTAAATACCCCTCCCGTGTGCACTAAAGAGCTTCACTATAGTACGACTACTTTCCAAATTTTTTATCCTATACGTGTTTAGAACTCAGCCATGTTACTAGTTGGCACCAAACAAGGAATATTTTTTTGTGAGATGAGGTGGACCAGCGAAATATTTTTGAAGGAAGTCAATTGCCTTTTGGTTCAATAAAATTGTCTTTAAATTTTTAATGGCATTCCTCCCGATAGCCATTCATCCAGCTAAGCCGTTTTGTGTGTTTATCCTGTGTACTGATGTATTTCAAAATGCTTTTTGCTCATACAATTGAAAGGCGATACAAGACATATCACAATACCTACTTTAACACCCATGCCTCTGACCGGAATCGCACCAGTGACCGAGAGTCCCTGTAACGCCCAAGCCATCCCATCCGGAAGGACACGGGTTGAAATCTTCGAGTATCCATCCGTATTTCGGTATTGCATGATTAATCGAAATCACTCCGTGAGTGTTGAATGATTCTCTGGTATGGCCAAGGCTGATTCCATCCCGAAACATGCCCCAAGTCCTTTTCTCTCTATAATGATTTCCACGTCGACCAGCCCTAAAACAACACCGAACTAGAGACTTTCCACATGTGGAAATAGCACTCTAGTCCCTTCGCTACCATGTTCGGCCGTTGAATAAGATAAATCCAACAAGGAAAAGGTCTAAAACACACCACAGTGATGTAATTATTTTTATTTGAGCAATTATGTTTTGCTTCTAGCTTTACATCTAATCGAGGTCATTAGAGGCAGGAAAGGACTGGGGACGAGTAATGGGGAGGAATTCGTCCATGGCCTTTTAAAGGAACAATCCCGGCATTCGCCTGGAGTGATTTAGGGGAAAACTATCTAAACGTTTACCTGGATGGCTAGATGGGTATTCGAACCCACGACCTCCCGAAAGCCGGATACCACATACCCACCACGTTATTTTTTTATTTTTTTTTTGTCTTCGTCATATCTTCGGCGGCAATGTGATATGAATCCTGATAGTATTGGAAACTAGGATCGGGTAGAATTTCAGCCACCGCATTTTTGAAGGAACTTTTCTGGAGTTCAGCTGGAGAGATTTACGAAAATCATGGAATACTGAAACTGGGATTCCCGACAGGGTTTGAATTCGCGGCCTCCCAAATGCCAGGCAATAGTGTTACCTATAACCCAACGGCTTGGACGGCAGGAAATAAATCTTGATACGAAAATTTTATAGAAGTATCGGTGTTAGTTAGAAACAAATAGAGAGATTATAGTTTTACTACTTCCATCTTCCAGATTTAAAATGTGGAACCGCTAATTCACATTGCAGGCGGAATTTTTTATTATTTACTGTTCTTAATGATTATTATTATACTAATAACTGTTGCTACTGCGTTCAAGTTTAGCTTACCTTCTAAATATGGTATGATGAAAAAAAAAATTAAGGTGTTAATATTCCGCACCATTTAATTTTTTATTTATATTTCGTTACTTAGTTTACCATTAGAGTTCTTTCGTGAATGCTCTTTCTACTTACCCTTAACCTTTGTGTGTATTTGTCACAACAGCACAGTTCTATAACGCTGCAGCGTTAGAAGTGTAACAAAGTCCATTCAAACTCTCTTATTGGTTTTTCCGTGCGTAATTTAGCTATTTTTTCTGTATTCGCCATATAATTGCGTTTGCTAGCGAATTGTTAACTGTTTATTTGAGAAAAAAAATACGCAACGGTTATCAAAATTACGAAAAAAGTGTTACCATCTCTCTATATTGAATCAATTTGGTTATTTAAACAATTAATATGACTAAAATGGTGATATTCGTGATTATTTTTACTGCAGAACTCCGAACTTTCCCTCTGAGCGTCTGCGAGTTTCTTGCTGCGCGGGCTCATTTTTTTAGTCTTGGGTAAAGTGCTGGGTATGAGAGGTCTATTTTATCATGCATTTAGTGTACCACCTACCAGTTATGCTGTCCCATGCGGTATTCGTGTCTAGAACGAAGCACAATCGAAAGGCGAGGGGTCTCTCGAATTCTGTCCCCGACTGTACTTCCCATAAACACTGAACGCTACATTTCTTTTTCAAAAAAGGTTGAACGTACTTCAATTACGTTAAGGTTTCTGGACTCTTACCGTTTTTATGCAGGCCCCATTAGACAAACTGGTTGATACCCTTGAGGACGGCGACATGGGCATTACTAGTGCTCATTTTGCCGACCCCGAGAAGTTATAAATTAGTTAAGCGAAAAGGAGTCTTCCCTTACGAATATTGGATTCGTGGGATAAACTCGACGAGGCCACGCTTCCTCCAAAATCAAAATTTTATAGTTCGCTGTCGGAGTCTGAAATTTCAGATGCCGATTACGAGCACGCGACACAAGTGTGGCAGACTTTCCAGATCAATACTTTTACGTGAATATGTAAGTCTGTACATGGAAAACAGATGTGCGGTTACTTGCAGATCTGTTTGAGAAATTTAGGAGTGTATGTTTGGGGAAATACACCCTGTCCTGCCCACTACTTTACTTCCCCAGGCCTTTCGTGGCAGGCCATGTTAAAGAGCACACGTGTTGAATTGGACCTTCTGACCGATATCGACATGCTGCTCATTTTCGAACGTGGAATACGCGATGGTATTTGTCAATGGTCCATAGGTACGCCAAGGCAAATAACAAGTACATGTCGGAGTACAACCGCGAGGCGCCAGACAATTTTATCATGTACTTCTCTGTTAACAATTTGTACGGCTGGGCCATGTCCGAGTATCTACCCTCTGGTGGGTTTCAGTGGTTGTCGGCCGAGCAGATTGCGAGCATAGATTTTATGAGCGTTGCGTCTGATTCACCAGGGGATTCGTTGGAGGTAGACCTTACGATTCCTCAGGACAAACACGACGTTCTAGCAGACCTACCGCCATGTCCAGAGCACAAAGCCCCAGTTGGTTCCACGCTCCCAAGTT
Source organism: Vandiemenella viatica (assembly GCA_031002005.1). Lineage (NCBI taxonomy): Eukaryota > Metazoa > Arthropoda > Insecta > Orthoptera > Morabidae > Vandiemenella > Vandiemenella viatica. Next base: position 44,012 of record JARYHS010011948.1, read on the forward strand.
GATGACCACACTGGAGAACAAGTACGGTACGTCCTCCATTACCGTGTCCTCCAGCAATGTGTAGATTTGGGGTTGCAATGAGTGAAATACATCGCGCGATTTCTTTCAACCAGTCACCGTGGTTGAAAGACTACATCTCTCTCAACACGGATTCTCGTCGACAAGCTAACACAGATTTCGAGAGAGTTTTCTATAAAACTGATGAACAATTCCATTTTCGGCAAAACAATGGAGGATATTCGTAGACACCGTGACGTGAAATTGTGTACAGGATGGCCGGGTCGCCGCGGTGCCCGCAAATACGTAGCATCACCCAGATGAAAACACATGACCGTTTTTCGTGAAGACTTTGTAGCTCTGGAAATGGCGAAAGTGCGGATCCTCTATAATAACCTGTGTATGTCGGAAGTGTATTCTTGACCTTTCCAGTGAGGATGTATCGATTTCATTATGAATTCGCTATTCCTCGCTTTGGAAGCCCCAAGCTGCTTTATATGGACACGGACAGCTTCATTTATATGATGAACTGTGATCCATATGAGTAATGCTCCACAACAAGGATGAGTTTGACACTCTGGTATAGCACCGATAACCCTTTCGGATAGAGTCCCAAAACGAAAAGGTGGTCGGTGTTATAAGGACGAGGCGAACGGCATCCCTATTGTGGAGTTTGCTGGGTTACGATCGAAGATGTACACGAGCGCGTTAACCTAAGCTAACACAATCTAACATGCTGAGCCTGCCTAACTTAAATTATCAACAATAACCTCAATTACTGTATGGGTTTCATGGTTCTTTATCCCAAAACTGGGGTTAACCTCAATTAGTGCAAGGGTGTCATGGGTTTCTTAACCCAAAACTTGGGTTAACCTCATTTGTATAAGCTAACACGTAACTTGCTGGCCCGCCTAACCTAAATTATCTACAATAACCTCATTTACTGTAAGGGTTTCATGGTTCTTAGCCCAAAACTGGGGTTAACCTCAATTAGTGCAAGGGTGTCATGGTTTCTTAACCCAAAAACTGACGTTAACCTCTAGTGCATCGCATCCTCCATACCGTTATTTCCCATCACAGGCGCTCTGAATTTATGAAAAAATAAGTATTAACCTGAGCTGGCACTAACTTATCCCACCTCATTCCTTCATAAGGCAGGCCCAAAATGTTATGTCTTATCTTATGTGTTAACCTCTAGTGCATCCCACCCTCATTATATATAAAGTTATCGCTTCTCATGCACTCCCAATTTTATCAAAAATAAGATATAACCTGAACTTACGCTAACTTATTCCACCTTTATTATGACTTGTGTGTGCGTTAATGTGTCTGATATGTTATGTCAGCACCTTTGATTGAATACATTCAGTTCTGTGATGCACACATATTTTGCTTTCATCCTTTGCTCACCCTATCATGATTGGAAGATTGTATGCGTTGTGAATACTCATCACATAGTTTTCCTAACCTTTGCCCCTTTGATCGATAACATCTGTAGTTTTCATCCTTTGCACTCCCTGACGGTAATGTGATGTGTGTGTTGGAGGGGGGCCGTGAAGGTTTGTCTGGGGAACTGTCGCTACAGCCGAAACATACATTTTTGTACATATATGACACTTTTCTGTAGCCAGGTGTAGTAATGAAAACACATCGTATAGTTGGGCACTGCACTCTGTGGTGCACGCAGGTGTAATTGTCATGTCAACCAACGAACATCTTTTTGGAAGGAAATTATGTAATTTTGGCAATATTTTACGTATTTTAATATTTTTTTACCGATTTTCATGAAATTTAAGGGAATTTATAGGATTTTCATGCTTCTTACTGAAACTGTATATTTTTCACGAAATTATGCTTCTCTCTTGCTCCCTGTAATGTTCGATACTTTATTCTATTTCTCTGGCTGGTCGATTTTCATTATTTTTTATCTATTTTGCACATTTTCACATTTTTTAATAAAATTCGTGGAAAGTGGCTCATACTTAGTACTTATATCCGGCAAAATTTATGTCTTATCGAGTGATGGTGTCTATTACGATTGGGGTCTTAAGACTAGTAAGTGATGAAGGACTCATGAAAAATAACTTGATAAAGGATTTTTTAATGGATGGTGGGTAAAAATAAAACAAAGTAAATCATGTACAATGTGTTTTTATTTATTTATTTATACTTTTCACATGCGTAAAAAATAATGTACAATATTTCTTTTTTCTAATAAACATATATATCTACAAATTTTGTTTTTTATTTATATAAATCGTAATGATACTCCTAGAACACAGCAGCAACCAATTTATTTCTCTATATTTAGCAAACTTTATGATTTTTTTTTTTACAATTTACAGATCATATCTGCAATATACGGATTTTTTTTCACAATATTTAGACAAACTTACAGAGCATTTCGCTCAACAAACTTATAGTTTAACAGTGTTTTCGGGCTATGCACAGATTATTGATTTTCTGTACACATATACAAATGACTCGATATAAACCAATAGTGCACTGCATTTAAGTTTCTCTCTCTATACAACACAAAGTTTTTTTTTAAATTATTTACACCAGCGGTCTAAGCACAAAACAATAGTGTACCGCATTTATATATATGTACAACACATCTATTTACAATTTTTGCAGCAGTCTATGCAGTGCACTATGTATATACACGGATAAACGGTATATTTTATCTTCACTCACACACTATTTACAAACATTCACTCATATTTACAGAATCAGGAACACACTTGTGCCCCCACGGTAGGGTCTCTATGCCGTCGGGGAAAATATACCGCTTATTATCCGTCCTAGACAGACCCAGTTTGGATATTTGTTGTGTATTCACAATATGGAGGGAGGAGCCTATTCTTCGCTGCAGATGGAATTTTGGCGTGGCTCCATGAAGGCAATTTACATAGTCTTCCATCTGCAGCTTGCGTGTGACGGAGCGAGCCAAACCCTTAGCCCGTCTAGAGGTTTGGCCCGACTCTAGCCGGAATGTGTACATCTTCGATCGTAACCCAGCAAACTCCACAATAGGGATGCCGTTCGCCTCGTCCTTCATAACACCGACCACCTTTTCGTTATGGGACTCTATCCCGAAAGGGTTGTCGGTGCTATACCCAGACGTGTCAAACTCATCCTTGTTGTGGAGCATTACTTCATATGGATCACAGTTCATCATATAAATGAAGCTGTCCGTGTCCATATAAAGCAGCTTGGGGCTTCCAAAGCGAGGAATAGCGAATTCATAATGAAATCGATACATCCTCACTTTGGAAAGGTCAAGAATACACATTCCGACATACACAGGTTTATTATAGAGGATCCGCACTTTCGCCATTTCCAGAGCTACAAAGTCTTCACGAAAAACGGTCATGTGTTTCAATCTGGGTGATGCTACGTATTTGCGGGCACCGCGGCGACCCGGCCATCCTGTACACAATTTCACGTCGCGGTGTCTACGAATATCCTCCATTGTTTTGCCGAAAATGGAATTGTTCATCAGTTTATAGAAATCTCTCTCGAAATCTGTGTTAGCTTGTCGACGAGATCCGTGTTGAGAGAGATGTAGTCTTTCAACCACGGTGACTGGTTGAAAGAAATCGCGCGATGTATTTTACTCACTTGCAACCCCAAATCTACACATTGCTGGAGGACTCGGTAATGGAGGACGTACCGTACCTTGTTCTCCAGTGTGGTCATCAACTTGGGGAGCGTGGAACCAACTGGGGCTTTGTGCTCTGGACATGGCGGTAGGTCTGCTAGAACGTCGTGTTTGTCCTGAGGAATCGTAAGGTCTACCTCCAACACGAATCCCCTGGGTGAATCAGACGCAACGCTCATAAAATCTATGCTCGCAATCTGCTCGGCCGACAACCACTGAAACCCACCAGAGGGTAGATACTCGGACATGGCCCAGCCGTACAAATTGTTAACATCGAAGTACATGATAAAATTGTCTGGCGCCTCGCGGTTGTACTCCGACATGTACTTGTTATTTGCCTTGGCGTACCTATGGACGCATTGACAAATACCACCGCGTATTCCACGTTCGAAAAGGAGCAGCATGTCGATATCGGTCAGAAGGTCCAATTCAACACGTGTGCTCTTTAACATGGCCTGCCACGAAAGGCCTGGGGATGTAAAGTAGTGGGCAGGGTCCAGGGTGTATTTCCCCAAACATACACTCCTAAATTTCTCAAACAGATCTGCAAGTAACCGCACATCTGTTTCCATGTACAGACTTGCATATTCACGTAAAGTATTGATCTGGAAAGTCTGCCACACTTGTGTCGCGTGCTCGTAATCGGCATCTGAAATTTCAGACTCCGACAGCGAACTATAAAATTTTGATTTTGGAGGAAGCGTGGCCTCGTCGAGTTTATCCCACGAATCCATATATTCGTAAGGGAAGACTCCTTTCCGCTTAACTAATTGAAACTTCTCGGGGTCGGCAAAATGAGCACTAGTAATGCCCATGTCGCCATCCTCAAGGGTATCAACCAGTTTGTCTAATGGGGCCTGCATAAAACGGTAGAGAGGTCCAGAAACCTTAACGTAATTGAAGTACGTTCAACCTTTTTTGAAAAAAGAAATGTAGCGTTCAGTGTTTATGGGAAGTACATCCATCCCATCGCCAGTCGAGGTCGGATAATGCCATAACTATAAAATGTGCGTCATACCCAGACAGATTATGAAAGAAAATGGGTATGAACTTTTTAGTCTTAAACTGCAAATTGCAGTCATTGTGTGCAGCCCCCCTAAATTTACCTGTGATATGACAATGATCGCGGACTTTAACAGTCCCCGGTTCAATGTCTTTCTCACAGATGTGACATACAGTAGCAGCAGCAAACTTTGCTTCTTGCTCATCTGTCATTACAAGGGGAATACACTCCTTGTAAATTTCATCAACTTCCTCGGCAAGCTCGACAAGTTGTTCCACAAGCCATTTCTCGGGGTTTGGACCCGAGAAGAGTTGAATCGTGACAGACTAGGTACGCCAGTCACAAACGACCTGGTATGCCGCAGCGAATGGGGTGTGTTTCTGGACATTGGTTGAGTGAGAGGCGTTGGGTGGGGGACTGCATGAATCATAAGGTTCTAATAAACTTTCAAAATCCGCGTAAACGACGACGGGCACACGCTGCTTGTGTGCAAAATCCTTAAACTTTAAAGTTTTATCGTCATCGCCGGGCAAATCTACTCTTACTGGATCTGCCCTTGCACAATCGATCTCATGACGGTACAGAAGATCTTTGCTGCCAAAAATGCTGCAGACATCTGTCGCATATGTGTATGAGCACCTTTATGATTAGTTAATGAAGATCTAACTAGCCGCGATCAAGTTGCGAATCCAACAGTAATGGGAATTCCCACTGCTATCAGTATGCAGTAACATGTTAATGTGGTTATCGCGTTTGTCTGCAGTTAAGTGTAAGGGCCCGACAACTTCATTCCTACCTTTAATAAGATCCAGACCGAAAAACATTTACTGAAATGTCTGGATTTTGCCTCTCGAATTTGGAAATATCTGCGAGTTTTACCGGAAACTCAATACCTGAGAAATCGAATTCATGGCTTGCGAATGCCTCCCTATATGTACTACCAACCTGGTGTGCGTTTTCATGCGCCTGTACTTGAGCTGCAAGGAGAGTCCAAAGGAAAACATAACTCATCATTGTTTCGCACATTGACTACAGCCATTTTTCTTTGGATATCAACTGGAAGAGCAACATGGGAAGACCCTCGATAGAACGGTTGAAAATGAGCAATGTTTATGTCGAGGGAAATTAATCTCTCGAGGGTTTTTCCAGAATCTCTCTCCTGAAACTCTTCCAATTTAGTCGTGATCTCCGATTTCACACAGATCTTATACCAATCAGGCAGGTGAGTGCTGGTTGTGACTTCACACATTTTGGTAAGAAAATACAATTTGCGGAAACGATATTTAACTCCTTCTGAACTGCAAAAGATGTTGCCAGCCCAACCTGAACCTTTACAGCCGGGGTGGACCGGCAACTAACAATTTCGCGGACTTTATTTGCCAAAAGTTATAACATGCATCAATGAAGTTAATTGGTCCAATAAAATTTTCAGAATTTTGATGGTTCCGGTATAGATTCTATTTTTAAAAGCACTCTGCCTATCTTCAAGGATTAAGCGCGTTGCGTCTGGACACTCACCCCTCGTTGCTGCACATGATATATTTGGCTGCTGCTGCCTGCTAGGCCTGCCACTCCTGAGCCCCGGCTGCTAGGGTCCTGCCACTCCTGCGGCCTGCCTGCTAGGGCCTGCCACTCCTGAGCCCTGCCTGCTAGGGCCTGCCACTCCTGGACCCTGCCTGCTAGGGCCTGCCACTCCTGAGCCCCTGGCTGCTAGGTCCGGGTGTTGGGTTTCGCCTATCGGTTGAGTCCGGCATTTCCCAAGGTCTCCACATGGGCGGAGCAGGTCCGGACTCGACGGCTGCATTCATGTCTGCGGGGCGCTCTGCAACGATAGAAACCAATGAGAATGAGGCCGACATCTAATTACATGGAATGTATGAATAAATAACGAAGTGAGAACGTACCATTCGGTTGTATGGAATGAGTCCTCCTAGGTTCCTCATACCATGGAAAATCTATAAAAAAAGAAAAGATAATTTAGGTCAAAACATTAAACACATTTTGTTAATTAATTTTTATGTCTATTGTACTCACTATTAATTAATTGTTGTTCCCAGTCATAGACACTTGTGGTAGGTTAACCATCATACTGTGCCATATCTATAAAAAAAAAATAAGCATATGTTAAAAATATGACGTAAAGAAAAAGGTAATTACAAAAATATAAAGAATAATGTACTCACAATCAGCTAATTCCTGTTCCAAGCCTCAACCAGAAAAAAGTCTCATGACTCGCTGGCTCTGCAAATTGCAAAACCCTGGGTGGATCAGTATCGTCCATGCCTTCAGAAGTACCTGAATCCAATGAGAATTAAGCTCGCATCCTAGCTAGTACATGGAATGTAATAAAAAAATAGCAAAGTGAGACTTACCATTTGGTTGCATGGAATGAATCCTCCTCCGTTTACTGGGCACATTAATTTCATCACATGGGAAAAAAAAGACATTTGTTAAATGAAAAAAAATGCATACTGTATTCAATATTAAGTTAAAACAGTACATGGATTTTTGTTAAATGTAAAAATTATACTCATAAAACGATAGAAAGCTATCAGAATAAAGCTGACATCTAATTACAAGGAATATATGAAATAAATAACTTACCATTCATATGCGTGGGGACATCGCAAGTACTAGTGGTAGGGATACCCGAACTCTAGTTCTTCAGATGGCATATCTGTAAAAACAAAAAGTTAGGATAAAACGCAATGTTAATTAAATGAAATTTTTATCAACAATATCAAATATTTCTCAAGTTAAAACAGTACATGGATTTATGCTAAATGAAAAATTATAAAGCTGACATCTAATTACAATTAATAAATAACAAAGTGGGACTTACCATTCATTTGTATGAGTACATCGTAAGTACTTGTGGTAGGTATACCCTCGAACTCTAGTTCTTCAGATGGCATATCTGTAAAAAAAACAAAAACTTTAAAGGTGACATAGGATAAAACGCAATATTAATTAAATGAAATTTAAAAAAAACTTACTGTGATATTTATCAAATAATTCCCAATTCCATTCGTTGGAACCGAAAACCAACAGACTTCCATCACTAGTGGCTCCTTCGGAGAGTAAATCTAAAAAAAAGATAGCATAGTTTAAAGGACTACATAAATTTTGTTAAATAAATAAAATATGAATAATTAAAACTGGCAATGTATGTTAAAATAATTACCTTGCAGATTCACGTCATCGAGAGAAGGCAAATCTTCAATGCTTTGCGAAGACATTGTCTCTGTGTAAGTTCAGATACAACTGGCTTAGTTCCTGTTACGACGCTTCTTTTATACTGATGCACCCCAAGATAATGTCTGTGCGCAGCGCCATCGTGGCTGCAGGGGCGCGGCGCGTGACCTACAAAGATAATGACGGTAAGCGGCGCCGGCAGCCAGGTAGATAATTATAGGCTGCACAGTCGGCCGGGCGCCTAATTATAGGGGAAGCGGCCGCAGGGGGTGGGGCGCGTGACCTATTTAATACCAAACCCGCATGGGTGTTCTGGATATGGGAAGGGAGGGGGTGACCTTGAGATTGCAGCAGAACCCCCACACATACAAATCTTATGGACGGGGCTTCTGCGCCTAATTATAGGGCAGCGACCGCAGGGGGGCGGGGCGCGTGACCTAGTTGTATCCAAAACCCCATATCCTTACTACTTAGCTTACGGTTAAATATTTGATATTTTATCAAAAGCGAGAAGAAGAATCGAATCTTAGCAGTATGAAAAGTTATTCTATTGTTTTTTTTTTATTAGATGTAGCATGTAAATCATTTTTGACTCACAATTAAAATGAAATACGATAGTTGCCTTTGCTACTCATAAATTATCTGCTTCACAGGAATCAATTCCTCTCACTGTATTCAACTTTTTTTTAAATTATTTTCACCACTGCATTTAACCATGTATAACTACAGTCTTTAACTCATTTCATAAAATGTCCTCAGACAACTTAACACACACTTTTCTCATAGATTAATCATTTTTCGCTGATTACAGCGATAATCATTACATCACGATGCTCTTACGGGCTAGCCAACCTAATTTACATATGCATTAATTTAATACTTACGCTGAAGCCGTTTCACCATGTTTATTAGTACCTTATTTACACCAATCATTTTGTACTTAATTATTGTTATTATGATTTTTATTAACTCACAAGTAGCAGAGGTATTTAGGAATACATGAGTTGTCAATAAGTGAAACATCGCTAAAACTGAAATCAGAATTTTGAAATGAAAAAAGATCCAGTTAATGATCTTAATATAACTGTTATTCTGTAAAGCTGTCAAAGGTTTCTTATTTCAAAGTCTCTCTTTCCTCTGTAAACGCCTGCCGCCGACCCGACGCTGCCTCTACAGTGTTACCGACCCCATTCATCCCCTCCAACATAACAAAAGTGAGGTTTTGTAAAGAACAGTAAAAAATGAGAGTTAACATTAAATGGCGGAAAACTAAGGTCCTAACATGTTGGACTACTGACAATTACGGAACGCCTGCCACCTGGACACACAGGGGACTGGAATTTTAGAAATCGATAGCATACAGGAGTGGGCAAGTCAAGGGAAAACTGCTGAAAGGGGGTTACCAATAGTAAGTGTGAATGTGGTGAGGGTCAAATCATTAAACATATGCTCCAGTGCCCCATGTGCCTATCATCATGCAGCGAAGATGGTCTGTTTTGAGCTACATCGACTGCACTTGATGTTGCAAGATACTGGTCGAAAGGAGATGAAACTAGTTTACTTTCACAATATGGAGCTGGGTATTTAATGTTTGTAACTGGAGAATAAATAAATCCACCGAGCCTTCTGGGTGATTGGTAACGCTTTGGCCTCGCATTCGGGAGGACGCGGCTTTGAATCCCCCTCCGGGCATCCAGATTTGGGTTTTCCATTGTTTCCCCAAATAACTCCAAGCGAATGCCGGGATGCTTCCTTCAAAAGGCCATGGCCAAATTACTTCGCGTTCCTTCCCACTATCCTTTCCAGCTTCTAATATCTCGATGTCAACTAGGCGTAAAACAATTTTAAAAAAAAACACACACACACAAAAACAAAAAAACAAACACATAAAAACAAAACACACAAAAACAAACACACACAAAAATAAACACACAAAAAACAAACACGCACAAAAAAATCTCACAAAAGATCGAAGAAATTATGTAGTACGGAAATGAAACAGTTCTTAAACTTAATACGTCAGAGATGATGGTGTCATTTGTTCTTAGTTTGTAAATGACACTAATGACTTCGATTATCGGAGCTTCGTTATTTTCAAAATTGTTCTTTAGTAACCCCTATCGACAG